>CM071640.1:23203642-23385574 GCA_036419045.1 Scirpophaga incertulas | reverse complement strand
TGCTAATATACGATGTACATTAAAATCAACATTTTTTCTTTGTATTACGTCCACCCTGAAGCATTTACTGCTGACATCTTGTCCTGAGGAGCGGTCGCTCTCATTCTCAGCCATAACGTCAATAGGACCAAGGCTGAAGGCTGAGTTTGAAAGAAAGAAAGAAAGAAATATATTTGTTTTGGACCACACAACGGAATAGGTAACAACAATGACAAAACAATCAATATGTACTTAAGGAAATACCGATGCGTGATACCAAAATTGTGGCAAGCTCAGTGTAAGCAGCAAGCCGGTATTCTGCTTGCCACAGTGGTGACATCAGGCACGTGAAAACAATTCTTAATAAATAGGTAGGTACATACAAACAATTATAAATACGCGGTATATGTCAGATTTACTGTATAATCTGTGTAATGGGATGACGCAAAGAACAAGTAGCCACGGCGTGAAATGAAGAAAAATCAATTGATTCTGTGATTGACATTTAGATCTGTGTCATAGAGAAAAAGTGTGTTTACATCGCATAAAATGAATAAATTGGTTTGTGTTTTACATTCATTAATTTGATTTGTGCATTAAATAATAGGACTGATACAATATTTATATTACTCTGAACATGCAAAACCATAAAAATATGGGACACAAGATTACATTACATTATACCTAAGATGGACACAGTAAAAACAAGCAGCAATTGAACAGTTTAGATGACAGACAAGTAAGTATTGCAAAATAAGCTATACTATTGCAACTCCAAAAAAGTCCACCATCCAAACTCCAAAGTTTGGATGGTAGGTCCCGGCTAACATGGAGTCTAACATAATCTCCAAGGCTGTGTGCTTTTTGTGAGAATTCTCCTTTCTACTCACAAATAAAACTGCTGACATAATCGATTAATGTATTAGATAGCATATTATAGCACAT
Organism: Scirpophaga incertulas; assembly: GCA_036419045.1. Classification (NCBI taxonomy): domain Eukaryota; kingdom Metazoa; phylum Arthropoda; class Insecta; order Lepidoptera; family Crambidae; genus Scirpophaga; species Scirpophaga incertulas. The sequence continues at coordinate 23,384,650 of CM071640.1, read as the reverse complement.
ATATACACATGGATATATGCCTTCAGATGTTTCGTACGAGTAGTTTAGTCCACAAGTCGTTTGGTACGATGCTAATAGCGATCGGGTAAAACTATTCATTCGAATTTGTGTGTGCTTTAGACAAATTGGTAAGCTGTAAATGACTAACTAGTAAATTAACAATAACAATTAACGTACCAATATTGCTGCAGATATGAAAATATTAGCGTGAGATAGTACACGAACAGATAAGATCACAATGGATGAAAATGGAAACATAATTATATGTTCGTATTACAGACTAAAAAGTACACATATAGACAGAAAGTGTGGCGAATGCGGTTATTAACTTGGATGTGGATCCTTCTGCAGGTGCAATGGTGGTTGATGGTTTTCATTCGGTCGCGGATTTGTTTTGATATTTCTTTTTGATTGTCAGTTTCTTTGTTTCCACTTCATCTATCATCCATTCGTCAACCAAGTCTTGCGCTATAATTTGTTCATTTTGGAAAATTGCTCTGCGCAGGAACTGTATGGTATACAACCACAACTTGCATCGCCGCAATCTATCGTTTAACATTAACTTCACCGTATCGATAACTGAGTCATCGCAGTTACCCTAATCTCTATTTGCAGTGCTCATGTAGGGTTGCGGTCAAAGTTCAGGGACAGTTTCACAAAACGGCCGCTTAAAACCTTCGTGGCCTTCCAAGATTATTTTCTATCACTCTTCATATAAATCGGTTCAGTAGTTTCGGAACCAATTTAATACAACCAAACTATTCTGTCATCATATTTATAATATTAGTAAGTAAGTATTGTAACGGGGATTCTATTTACAATAAAATGGAACCACTGGATAATAATAAAACAACTTAAAAAGTAAATCATGTCCAAAACTCAATCTTCTGCATGAAGTAAATATTACAAATAGTGAGAAGTCACTACAGTATTGATTTACGCATTCTCGAACTTGTTTTGCTAACTTATTAATCATTATAAAGTAAAGCAGAGCGTGATTGGAATTAAAATTGTTTTCAGTTTGTTAGTTTCGATAAGATATGGAACTAATGAATTGTTCGGGATAGAATAGCTAGAAAATAAAATGTATAAGATTATAAATAAAATATAACAAACGGAATAATATTAAGAATAGCACTAAGCATAGTTAAGAAATAAAGATAAGTTTTAGCTTAGGAAATGAATAAACTATATAGAATAGGTTCCCATAACAATAAGAATACATATAGTTTGTAAGATTGATATATATATTGACTAAAAACCCTTAGACAGAGATAGTAGCTTAAGTAATAAAGAATATATGAGTTTATTAGGGAAAATATGTTAGATATTTGAAAACTATTGTTGAATTTGGGCATACTATATGTTAATGTATTAAATGAACAATATAATAGATAGCTAGGGCATAATAAATTATAAAATTGTAAAAAGGTAGCCACTGCAATTCCCACAAATTGTATGAAAATTTCGGATAAATGTCCTATCGCACACATATAAAAGTGCCTGTATATGTATGTTAACGAGCATTCTCAGTGGCCACCGTTAAGATATAATACTTGATATACTCTCCGAACATATGCCCTAGAGAGTGAGGACTTAAGTCCTGTAGGTAATTTGTGGGGGTAAATTAAGCTGAAAACAGGGATGAAAATTCACCCTGGAAGACGTATTATCGAGCATATCTCGAGAGCTATATAAGATATAGCAACATAGTAAACGCCAACATAGAGGGGAAAATGAGTTACTACAGATGACCTATATATGAAAGGGATGGAAATAAGAGAACACATAGCAAATAAGCATTCATTGTATGAATAAAGGGATAAATAAAGTTCAAAAACGCCCCGGACAGCTACCTCAGCGCAGATGCGTAGAGAAGAATACCCGGCCCCCGGTACGGATTACGACGGGGACCACATACTGAAGTGGACGACTGCCCGACCACAACCACAGAAAGCTCCTGAAGACCCTGCTGGCCGACTGAACACAAGAAAACTGGCGTTTTGATTTCTTCCTGGAACAACCCCCGGGCTGCACCGTTCGGAACCCTTCATTAATCCCAGCAAGCGAAGTGTGCCGTCGTGTACATGATTAATGTCGACTATTTTGTGGTGATCTTTGCCACGATGTACATGGTTTTAATTTTCTTTATGCTTAGCGTCATAACCATTATTGCTTCGCGAGACAAAAACTAGTTTATCCGAAACTTGAATATTAATATGTTGCGATTTTTTCGTTGCAATTATGATATATAACACTTTCTGAAGGTGTTTTACATACGCGGTGAATTGGAGAGCATTGGTTTTACGTTAATCTTGAAATTCGTTTCTTTTTTTTAAATAGGGCAATCTTCTAATATCAACAAAGGAACAATCTCTTGAATACAATATTCGTTAGAATATATCGAAGAGACCTTTCTAAAGCATCCTAAGCATTATAGGAAATAAATGAAGCTTATGATGGCTTATCCGTAAGAACTGTATGGGATAACTCCATATAGTTGGAGCGTGACACGCCGCGCGCTGACAAGGGCGGTGTAATATCCATTTTGTAGCAAGTTGAGCACAAAATGGCAGGTCGGGTAATCAATCAGCGCGCGGACGGCACAATGCCGCGATCGGCAGGTGCATTGTCGGCCGACGCGGATTGATGACTCGCGCGGCCGCCGCCGCCGCCGCCGTCTCCGCGCGCCACAGCCTCCTCTCCTCCTCTTCTCCTCTTTGTCGGATTTACTCCTCTGAGTTTTGTACGTCGATAAACGATGCTCGTGTTACTTTGCAATTGTGCAAGCTTTAAATGTCTGCTTGTATTGATGCTGTTTTTACGCAAGTCTACAAGCGCTCAGAGATACCAGTGGAGGCGCCTGACGCCTCTATGCGTCTCTATGCCTCGTGCGTGGGGACTTTATTGTCTCTGTAAATCTATACTAATATTATAAAGAGGAAAGATTTGTTTGTTTGTTTGTTTGTTTGTAATGAATAGGCACCGAAACTACTGGACCGATTTCAAAAATTCTTTCACCTTTGGAAAGCTACATTATCCCGAGTAACATAGGCTACTTCTTATCCCGAAAAAATCGACAGATCCCACGGGAATGCGCAATAAAGGCTTCGCTCAAAAACTACTGCACAGATTTTCATGCGGTTTACATCAATAGATAGAGTGATTCTTGAGCAAGGTTTTGCGGTATTTTTTTATCTCGTAAAAACAGAAAGTCCCACGGAAAGCACGATAAAACCTTCGCACCATAAACCGACTTCCGCGCATATGTAGCCGTGGGCAAAAGCTATGACCCTTAACCCTCTATAGACCCAATCCCGAAATCCACGCAGGCGAAGCCGCGGGCAGAAAGCTAGTTCTCAATAATCTTATACTCGTATATAAAAATGAATCGCAAAATGTGTTGGTAAGCGCATAACTCAACAATGCCTTTACCGATTTGGCTAATTTTGGTCTTGTATTATTCGTAGAAGTCCAGAGAAGGTTTGTACGTAGAGAAAATAAAAAAATAAAATTTGAAAAAGTGTAAAGTCAACATTTTTATACAAACAATTTGTATTAATACTTAAAAACCAATTTGAACCTTTGGCAAGACAAAAAAGTGACGTTAGTTCTGTCAACCAATTTAATGTAATTAAATCTTTTTGACAGGACGAAGTCTGTCGGGTCCGCTAGTTTTTAATATAATTATTATTTTTACCAGTATATTAAAAGTTATACAATTAGGTTGTTAAAAAAACTTATGATAGTGATTGCTCATTTACAATCCTAAATATCAAAAATTTATTCTTCAAATAGGGTTTTTACAATCTTTTTTGCTCAGATGCCATTGGTTCACAATCTTTTTTGCTCAGATGCCATTGGTTCACCGGTCTACGGCGGGATACCGTGTACTGGAAAGAAACGGCAAGAAAACCAGCACGTTAATTTACATTATATCTTTAAATAGTTTCATTGTGTTAGTCACTATAGTCAAAATTGGCAACTTAACTATCGAGTCATTTAAATTAAACCTTAGCATTGTTGTCATTTAAGTAATCCTTTATTCATAAGAGTATTCTTTATTCATAATGGTAATCGGCAACACTTTATATATTTATTTTCCTGAAGACAATTACAACTAAACTTTTGTTTGACTTAATCTAGATTTTAATTAAAATATTTCGTTGTTTACAATTATTTACTAATATAATATATATACTATCTAATAAACCGATGTTCTAACCATTCGACTACGGACGTCTAATTAAGTTCAATAAACGCTAATAAACATAGAAATAAAGCAATTTTTATTTGAAGCGTATCGAAATGAAAGTGATGCTCAATCATTTCACAAAGAGCTCTTTTGTAGTTGATAACAAAACTCCATCAGCTGTATCAACTATCGTCGTTATTAGTTTCCTTATTTGTACGTCATTTTCGCTGTTCTCGAAATCGGGCGTAATTAAACACAATACATGTGAGGGGTACACGCGTAATGAACAATTAGCGCCGAATGTTGCGTCCGCGCCGTCGCGTGCCGACGTCGCCGCTCGCCGCCTCCGCCCTCCGCGCCCTCTGTCGGCTGCCCTCGGCCGGGGGTGCCGTACCCTCGCTCGGGGTAAGGATCTATTAAGGAATACTATTGATTTACACACTGCACGATACACGAATGCATGCAGCATGCAAATATTTATTAATTGCATCACAGATAAGGTTATTTATTTATTATTTTTCTTCCAATTACTTAAAACTTATCGGGGACGCACTAGGTATACTTCATATGATCTAGAACTTTTCATAAGTGGGCTAAATATTCTTATGGTTTCTGTCACAACAGTGTACATTTTTATGTATGGCAACCGATGGCGGAGCTTGTTTATATATGTGCTAATCATAAAAAAGCAGTAGAGAGTTGAATATTCGTTCGGGACACGATAGCAATCAGTTCATTCTTGTAATTTAAGCTTATGAAGAATATAAGCTCATAAAAGACAATTCATTAAGTGATACAATAGAAACAGAAAGGACCTTTAGGACGAGGCCCTTTCCCTTAGTTTTCTTGGAATTGGATTTAACAAACCAACTAACAACGTGTGTATTCGATTGGGGCGGGCGCTAGGCGTATATCTGCTAAATCTCTGTACACATTATCAAAAGATTTCGAGATAAGAATTTCCGTAAACCTCGTACTGGAACCCATAGCAATGGCGATGATGCTTCAAACAAGACTTAAAAAAGTATTTCTCTCCAGGTCCATGAGCGATGATTATTATTTAAAATATCTCCTGCTAATTAATACAATTGTCAATGATTTATTCAGAAGACACGTCTATAATTTTTGCGTGTTCATTGTATTTTTTTTTCTTCTCAGGAGAGAGAGGCTGAGAATCCTCACTAAGGAGCACGAAACGTGTCCAGGACACCACCGGAACGGCAAGTGTCACGGAGGCTATGTCGGACTGCACGCGGCCAGAGCGCTCTGACCACGTGACCTGCCGACTCAACTCAGCCTTAGCCTTGGCCATAAGGGCCCTACGGCTTGAATGGAGGATGGTCAATGTATTCACGTTGGCTAAACAACATGCAAACTCCCCGCCGTTGTAGTTTCCGCGGAGACAACGTGCGCCAAGGGGCGCGTGTCGGACGAGACAAACCTGGCCTTGTCCTACTTGTTGTACTAAGACTCGTCTCCAACACGCACGGGACCGCGCAATCAGGCCCTTAGACGAATATTTTATACTATACTTTGAAGGGTTAAAAACAGACGTGATATGAATTTAAAAACAGAGCTGACACTGTTTTAACAATGATAAGATAGCTACTTGGGTAGTTTCTCAAATGCGGTCTTGTCTGTAGCATCGATCTGTAGATTTACTGTTGATTGCGAAATCTTCAAATAATCAATGTGTGTCACTGTGTTCAAACGTTGATGACTTTTCGTGAAATGTAGGCAGTAAGTTTTGTGAAAAACTAGCTGGAGCTCGCGGCTGTATTTCGAGTAGCTTATATTAGAGTGGCGCAGAAATGAACTAACATTATGACATTTAAAATTATCACATATATTTATAAAATATAACAGTATTTTCTACGCTACGCTAGTATTTAGTACAAATTGTAGCCTATGCGTCATTGTAATGTATACGCTATATAAATGTAAATAGTATTTAAACTCCATTCAGTAGTTTTTACATAAAAGTGTAACAAACATCTATCTATACTTACAAACTTTTGTGTTTATAACATTATTAGGGATTATTTATTTAGATTTTTTCATAATGTTAAGTAAGCTTTTCCATATTTCAAGAGAAGCTTTATAATCTTTTATTTAATAGCTCAACCATTAATAAGCTTCTACGATATTATCTTTTGATTCTACCTGTTGCCTGGATTCATGCATGTTAATACTAGTAATGTTCTTAGGGTATGTCTGTAAATCGGTCGTACAGACATTGCTCTGTGTCCGACGGGACACAAATAACACGCACATCTCGTCTGATTGGCTTATGTCGACCATTCTCAACAGAGACCTCGCAAATGCACAGAAGCACTAGTGCTATCTGTTTCCTTGCCCTTCATAGTCTAATAAATAGACATTACTAGGATTTAATTCAGCATGAATTGATATCATCGTAGTTATGACCTCAGCGAACGTTCGTCGACTGATTAAAGCGATAGGGGAAAACGGCGTAGCGTGCCACGAGCGCGGGACATCTCGCGGGACTCGGAGACGGGCGCTGCTCCGACTCGTGATATATCAATTATTGGCCGAGAAGGGCGCATGTTAATAAATCTCAAAGCAAATGTACTATGCAAGGGGCAGCTCTTACAACTGTGTTCGGTGCAGTCGACTGGTTCTTATCGCGCGGGGATAAAGTCGATATTGCAGTGGATGCTTTGCGGTGTCCCTTTGCCAGGGCTATCTGCGAATAGGCTGCCTAATCCGAGGCGATGCGTTCAATCGGCCGAGTGCGTGGCGAATGACGGCCGTTTTAATTTCGCGACATAATCGATGTGCAGTTTCCCGCGTTCCTAATGTCGGCCATTCGCGACAGTCTCGGAGGGGTTGATGCTTCTAGTTCAATGTGCGACTAATTCTGGCTTATCAAATAACTGCACTGTATTTTGTTTGTAACTAGATATTTATTTTGGTTATTCTCTTTCGTTTGGTTCGTTTTGTTAATACATATTTTAGAGTCCTTTATAATTTTTATTGAAATTGAAAACTTTAATGAATTGTAAGTTTTTTGTAGCCATAGCTTAATAAAGAGAAAAATATTAGGAACTAGCTGTGCCCGCGACTTCGTCCGCGTGGAATGTAATAAAAAAAACCCAAGTTACTCTTTATTACATAAGCTATCTGCCAGTGAAAGTCCAGCCAAATCGGTCCAGCCGTTCCAGAGATTAGCCGGAACAAACAGACAGACAGACAAAAATTTTAAAAATATGTATTATGGTATGTGTACCGTATATACATTAATAATTATGCATGTAGTAGAAAGCAGTTATTTTTAATATTACAAACAGATATTCAATTTTATTTATTTGTATAGATTAGGTAGGTATTTATCAACTGCTTATAACTGGAATCAATTATTAAAACCAGCTAAATTATAATATACCGTACGAAATCTACACTTCAAGTAGTGATGTTATACGATATGAACTGTTATATAAAATGAGGCGATTTATTAATAATGACGATAACTTTTTTTTTAATGAACCGATTTTGATGAAACAAAGTTTAGATATTATTCTGAGTTAAAACAAAGCAAATAGTGAAAGTTTCAAGCAAATCGGTTCAGTACTTTCGGAGATAAACGTGAACATACATACAGACAGACAGACAGACAAAAAATTCCAAAAAAATTTTTTTGCTTTCTAATAATCTATTTAAGTGCCCCTCCATCCATTTCAGTCAAAAATACTAAATGTACAGACAAAATATTTTTACTGTCTTATTATATGTATAGATTAAGGAATTATTCTTTGACAAATGCTACTATTGCATTGATGATTTTTTGAAAGATGCATTTTAACTGCCACTGATTAATTTATATTTGACATTTTTAATTTAAACATTTTTTATTCTGTTTGTTATTGCACTTATTGTACCTTGATATGACAGATGTAAAATATATAACATGCGCCGTATGCATCGTTAAATTAAAACGTATTTGTTAATTATTCTATTTGACATATAATTTATCATAATCTAGTTCTTGTTTTTATGCTAGGCCCGGCAGATGACCTCCTTCCGCCTGATGTAAAGCGGTGAAAGAGGTCCAAATGAGATGACAGATAGGATAGTGACGTTACTCCACTCTCCTACCTGCCCTATCCCTGCCGGCCCAAAAGATTTACAAAATTAACATATTTATAATATTGTAACGTTATAATTTTGCCTTCATTAATAAAATTTGACGTATGATCTGTAGAATTAATACATCCGGGGGAAACGTTATCTCATCTTTAATTTTACTTTTATTAGTTACAGGTATAAGAATCTCACGTCATCCATACACACGCAGACCGGGACAAACTTTCGCAGATCATACAAAATATCTGTCCCGTTCCTTCCCTCGATCCGTCGATAAAACTGATTAACGTTATATCATAATCAACAATTTTTTTTACTTTCCAATGCAAGAGAAATCAAGTAGCTTACTTTTTATCCTCTATATTCTCTATATTATTATTAGTTTTGACGACGATTCTTTTATTGACATGTCACACAAACACATTAAACATATCACACGAGGAATTGTGTAGTTCAGTTCTAAACGTAACTAAACTTCTCACTTGTCCCTTTCAAAGGCTGGAGATGTAATAATCACTTCGCTAATATTGTCGAGTCTCAGTGTAATGTGAGGTGGCCCTATTGTCCCTATGTCCTGTCTTGTTGTCCGTTACTTGTTGACATATGTACTAGAACAGTATTGTTATGGACAAAACGAGCTGTAGTTTATAACGACGCAGTCATTAGGCATAAAACAAGTTCGCCAGTTTCTTTGGCAGCTTCGTGGAAGATCAGAAACGCCGCCAATTATTATAATTGTGTTTCGCGTCGCATTCCCTTCGGCGCCGCACGTTCATTAAAATTGCAATTAGCAGAGTGGAACCCAATCCAAGGAGCACTTCGGCCGCGCCCGTGGGGCCACTGCTCCCCGAGGTGACGTGCAACAGATGGAACTTTTATTTATGGCAGTATATACAATTCCTCTAAACATTATGTTACATGCACATTATATACAGATAAAATGGAAAATAAATCAATGAAGTAAATTAAATTGATAATAGATTAGCTATTTAAAATAAATTGTAGAAGTTTATTAGGATTTCAGTTGAAAATGAAAAACATTTTGAAATAGTTCGTAAAATTTTATGAAAAAATAATATTAAAATATTATCATGTAAGTAATAAATTAATTTTCTTACACAGATTCATTTTCCAATTCATGTTTATTAAAATTTTTGAAAAAATACAGTTTCAAAAGGAATAAAGTATCGAAGACTTCGGTCCCTCAATCTCTGCTTACTCGGAACCAATCTTGAAACATAAATATATATTTGTCGAAATCCATCGCAGGCTGGTGCCTTCTTGCTGGGCTGGTATCATATTGGTGAGACACCAGGCCAGAAAATTAAATGAGCATATGCAAGAAAGAAATAAAAACATTTATTATGACGAAAACACAAAACAGAACCAATCGGAGAATTAGGACCCGACTTTATCATTTTTTGGTGCTATTTGGTGTGTCTAGCTAGACCGTTTGGTTAAGACTATGAAAATCAGAGTGGCCATGATGTCCCCAGTGCATTTTTGTAAATAATATCGATTGGGCACTTATGATTTGACAAAATGATGTACGCACGGGCCGGGAACGCAAGTGCCGGGACGGGACGGGACGGGAGATGTCATTCGTCAGGTCCGGCGTGCGGCGGCCGCGGCGCGGCGGCCGGCGGCAGGCAGCGGCAGGCGGCGGCAGTCGGCCTCTAGCCCGCGCCGTGCAAGCTTGCGTCCGCTTGCGCCCGCCCACAACGCCGCCCTGCCTGCGTCGCGATCGCGATTGTGCGCGCTGTGAAACTTGTGTCTTGTGAACTGTTCTCTGGATTCGGAATTGTTGCCAAGGTAGGCTCGTAGACGCCGCTGCGGCTACGGTGCGTAGCCGTAGTGCTGCCGTACGTCGTAGCCGATTATCGCGATTTATAGTTTTAAGACTGATTGTTTCGACCGATATCGCATAAACGGTTTTTTATCTGTAAAAATATTAGCTGGCTGATAACTGATTGTGTTGTTTGATTAAAGTGGCAATCGTATTATGCTCATATTGTCATTAAATTGGTGCTTTTATTTTTGCATTTGACATTGCAATTATATAAAACTTTTTTTTTAAATTTAGGACTTTAAGGATAGACTCTAAGTCTCTAACTTTGTTCCTTTATATTGTTATTTATATCTGGATCTAAAAGATATCTCTTTCATAATCGACTCTTAAATTTATTACCTAACATATCACTTAGTCTATATCCATAATTCGGTATAGAATGTTTCAAGGCTCAACCATAAAAATTTATATAAGCAATAAATTTTATTTAATAGCATTAGGAACCAAATGTTTAGTAATAACGAAACTGACAAATATTTCAGACTTTTCATAAGTCACTAAATGATTATATATTTTCTTTATGAGACAGAGGATCCCAAATTTTTTCTGTCGTAGATCCCTTGCCATGTTTTCCTGTATTGCGTAGACCCCCTACTTACTTGATATTGAATCTACGTCCTACAACTTAAAAAAATGTATATACATTTATAATAATGTTTTTACTTCATACTTGTAAGTACTTTTATTAATAATTTTATTTCTTTATATTAGAGGATAGTGTAATGTAACCCACCCATTTTTATTTTATGGAGCCCCAATTTATTTTTTCGCTGACGACCCCTTGCAGGTTGTCATAGACCCCTATTGGGAATCAGTGATCTAGTGCGACCACTTGATTGTGCAACGAACGTAAAGCACTTGCTCTAAGCTTGCTCCGTGATAGCCAGAGTATTGTATTAGCGATCTTTTTGTTATTGTCAGAACAATAATGCCAATAGCTATCATGAACAACCGCCCACCTCTTAAATAAGTTAGTGGTTGGACTCCCGGCTCGGAGCCGGCGGCTTGAGGTTCCAATCCCAACGGACATGGAGTTAGTAATGGACTACTCTACTTATTTGCGCATTTGTAACTGCTAGAAATAATCATGATATTGATTAAAAGTAAGTCGGTGTGGTTCAACAATCGAAGGAAGTGATGCAAATACAGCGCGTCAGACATTTCGAAAGAATGGGAAAGAGAAGGGTTTGTTAATTGGACGATAATACATAATTTCATAAATCTATATATATAATAAGACAGTAAAAATATTTTGTCTGTACATTTAGTATTTTTGACTGAAATGGATAGAGGGGCACTTAAATAGATTATTAGAAAGCAAAAAATATTTTTTGGAATTTTTTGTCTGTCTGTCTGTCTGTATGTATGTTCACGTTTATCTCCGAAAGTACTGAACCGATTTGCTTGAAACTTTCACTATTTGCTTTGTTTTAACTCAGAATAATATCAAAACTTTGTTTCATCAAAATCGGTTCATTAAAAAAAAAGTTATCGTCATTTTAATGAACTCAAATAAATAAAACTGGAGTGTCATCTGTGAAAATTGAAGACGGTGAAATTTTAATCAAAAGTACTGTGAAAATAGTATTTGTGGAAAAGCTCATTGTTTTGTGCCATACTATACATACATACATACTAATATTATAAATGCGAAAGTAACTCTGTCTGTCTGTCTGTCTGTTCCGCTTTCACACCAAAACTACTGAACCGATTTAAGTGAAATTTGGTACACAGATAGTCTGGAGCCTGAGAAAGGACATAGGCTACTTTTTCATGCAAAAAAGGTTGTAAAGGGTTGTAAAAGGTTGAAAGGAGGGATTATTGGTTGTATGGAAATATTGTTAAAACTACTGAACCGATTTAAATGAAATTTGGTACACAGATAGTCTAGAGGCTGAGAAAGGACAGAGGCTACCTTTTAAAGCAGAAAAAGGTTGTAAAAGGTTGAAAGGAGGGGGTGAAAGGTTGTATGGCAGTATTGTTAAAACATATCCTTCCTGTGGGAAATTCGAATATAACGCGGGCGAAGCCGCGGGCGGAAAGCTAGTCAAATATATAATGTTAACAACATGGCGAACTAACTGTTTTTGCGATTGTGGCAAAATCAAAACAATTTATACTCAACATAGGCCTTTACAGGCACTTATTCACGTCAAAACTTATTGACGTAAAACTTATTGACGTCAAAACTTATTGACGTTTCATCTCTGGGTGACGGCTGAAAGTCAGTGTACTTGTCGTCAGACAACCACACACCGAGCGTAAACCCATCTTGCTGCTGCACACACGTCTATTTCCACTGGAAATCTCTTTGTGGAGTATTATGAACTTCATGAAAAACATCAAAATTTAAACACAAGAAATAAAAATAAACTTGCCGTTCCAACGTACAGGCTACAAAAAACTAAGGGTTAGTTAATGGGTAAATGTATAAATTTTTAAAACAAGATTCCACATATTGTAGCTGAATTCCCTTTTCATAAGTTGGAGGTACAAGTTAAAAAAACACTAATGAGTAAGGGCTATTACAAAGTCAATGATTATTTAAATGGTGCCAATGCTTGGTGTTGATTTGAAGACATTACATTCTAAACTGTAAATATTTGTTTTCCAGTATAAATTGTAAACACATACGCACGTTGAATGGCAACGACATAATTTATTGTAAATGTTGTTATTACTTTTGATAAAGCTGATAAGTTTCTTGCGCCCGTTCTTCTTATGAGCTAAAAAATACGTCTTGAATGGGTTATAAGAAAAAAATTTGGATGATTCAAAGGAGCTTTCAATAAAGTCATATTTGAATAAACTTAACTTTGATTTTGATTATGTATGAATGTGTGTGTTGTAACAAAATAAACCTATTATCTATCTACATATCATCTATACTAATATAATAAAGCTGAAGAGTTTGTTTGTTTGAACGCGCTAATCTCCGAAACTACTGGTGCGATTTGAATAATTCTTTTTTTGTTGGATAGTCCATTTATCGAGGAAGGCTATAGGCTAAATAACATTACGCTATGACCAATAGGAGCAAAGACAGAGCGGTAAATGTGTAAAAAACGGGGAAAATTATTCATTTTTGAAGGCTTTCTTTGCGTGCGCTGCGAAAACGGTTCAAGATACACAAAAAATATGTATGAAAGAATTATTCCTCTATACATGATCTAAAAAAAAGTCCGCGACGGCATATGTCTATCTTTTAAGGTTTAGTCACAATGACCGTTTTTATGGTACCAAATTTGGTCGAAATAATTTGTTTAAGTTGTATCAACATAATAATACTAAAAATTCTGCGGAAACTCGACCATTCCGAAAATCCCGCAAGAACGGGAACTATGTGGGAAAAACCAAAAATCTGCCGGAAGTCACTATTCCACGCGGACGAAGTCGCGGACAAAAGCTAGTAAGTAATATGTACTTATTTTATATGTCTAGCTACCAACAATCACATGCAGGAATATATATATATATATATATATATATATATATATATAATATATATATATATATTATATATATATATATATATATACACATACATAGTCACGTCTCTTTCCCATGGGGGTAAACGTAGATCACAGTTTCTCACTTGCTACATACTTCTGTAGCTTCCTTCAATTATAGCTTCATATTCGCTCGTCCGTAACGGGTACTATTAAGTTGATTGACAATTAATCCAATACCTTAAAATCTTTTAAAAATAAATTAAATCATAATAAACTTAATTACTTACAATAAGTTAGCTATTTTTTTAATTTGACTATCAAAATATTCACTAAAAACAAGTTTTATGACCTTAGCTCAGCTTATCTTGTAATAAAAGTTGGGTTCAAATTTTCGCTGCCAATTAACGTCTCCGGTTCATTCAGGTACAAGCTCTAACGCCGCAGACTTTTGAACCAATGGCGTATTTCTCTCCCTGAGAGTATTAGGAGAGCGCGATCGCTGGAGTTCTTTAAGAATAAAGTCCATGGTCACTTCCTGTCAATGATCACCTTAAAATAGTAATAGCCTTTATTTGTCCACTCCAATTACTGCGGCCATCCTCTATTTAAATCTCCTTTAGTACTTCCCTGATCCAAGGTATATATTGCTTTCTAGCAATAAAGCATCCTATTGTACATTTGTTATTTTATGTATTTTTATTTGTCTATTTTCTTGTTTTTGGTGTGCAATAAATGTGTTATGTTTCTCTGATTTCCAAAACGATACATTTATAGGAACGACGTCTTCCTCTCTCGCTATTGCTGTAAGCTCGGAAGAAAATGTCTCAGGGCTAATTGTAAATCAAAGTGACAGTTACAAATCATATTTTGTATCTTTGAGAATTTCAACATTACCTAGTATGTATACATATTTGAAATCGTTTTATTTGTTAGGACTAGTTTGAACTTGTTTAAAACATTCAAAGAAAGTTTGTATACCACAAAACAGGCCTTGGCTAATGAATAATAGCGTACTCTGAGTGGCATCACGGATATGTGGTTATTAAATTGAAAGCGTCGTCGTATCCTGGCGCAAATTTAAGGAAATGTCACTGGCAAAGGTCTATTACAATGTGAACTAGCGACCCACCCCGGATGGTTATGGTGGGTTATTCCTGAAGAGATAGACTTTTTTGTTGAACTTTTTAAGGTGGACAATACTAGTATATTATTTAGGTCTATCTCGTTTGCAATATAAGCGCAAAAAAAACGTGCTTATTTACGACATCACATTAGAAATCTCTAAATTTATCAGTGTTCCTCTACTATATTATGCATGTATTATACATATATACCTTTCTTTAGAATCACTCTATCTATACTAATATTATAAAGAGGAAAGATTTGTTTGTTTGTTTGTAATGAATAGGCTCCGAAACTACTGGACCGATTTCAAAACTTCTTTTACCTTTGGAAAGCTACATTATCCCCGAGTAACATAGGCTACTTTTTATCCCGGAAAAATCTACAGATCCCACAGGATGCGCAATAAAGGCTTCGCTCAGAAACTACTGCACAGATTTTCATGCGGTTTTCATCAATAGATAAAGTGATTCTTGAGCAAGGTTTTGCGTTATTTTTTATCTCGGATAAACGGATAGTCCCACGGGAAGCGCAATAAAACCTTCGCGCCATAAACCGACTTCCGCGCATATGTAGCCGTGGGCAAAAGCTATGACCCTTAACCCTCTATAGACCCAATCCCGAAATTCACGCAGGCGAAGCCGCGGGCAGAAAGCTAGTCTATTAATAAATCCGCATCAAAATCCGTTGCGTAGTTTTAAAGATCTAAGCATACACAGGGACAGACAGACGGCGGACAGCGACTTTGTTTTATACTGTGTAGTAATGAACGTTTTCATGATAACAATTTGTAATGAAAATCTTGCGGGTATGGATTTCTTAATTGATAATAATAATGTTGGTACGACACATTTAATATCTTCTTCTAAAAAGAAAACAAAAGTATACTACAACAAGATCAGGAGTATGAAAAATAATTGTATCAAGTTTCGTTAAAATCCGGCGAGTTCTTTTCTATAACGGTTATACAGACAGACAGACAAAAATTTTACTGATTGCATTTTTAGCATCAGTGTCGATCCGTAATCACACCCTGTAATTATTGAAATATATTGCATGTACAAAAGGAGATGTCCTCGTATTTTGAGGTTGGTTTTTGTGATCAGCGTTAACTAACAAACACCAAACTACATTAAATTGAAAGCCGAAAAAATATGAAGTATGAAACAAATAAAAGAAATATTTTTACCACCCCCAATTATTTTTAAATAAATAAAACATGTTTTTAAGAAATATTTCATTATGGCAACACCTTGATGATGTTTTTATTATCTGTGACTACCGGTATCTTACTCTATGTTTGATATTTTCCGTTGAGTTATGACATTGACAGCAGGTGCCTGACTTGTCAGTTGATTTTTTATTAATATTTTTTTCTGGCTCTAGATAACATACATTAAGTAACATAGCAGTCCCTATATTTTGTTAGTTAAAAACTTCTCAAAATTAGAAATATTCGGTTCATTAAAGCAATTATGTATGTATTTAGATTTTTAAAAGGCTTGTTGATAATTTTTTTAAGCAATGTGTAATTATTGCGTTAAATTAAATATATTTCATTTTTTATTATACTAAAATACGAATTATTAAAAATCGGGGGTCTTGAAAATAACATGACTTACGGCGATTACTTTCTTTTAGAGCCTTCTATCCAAATATATCAAATTTACCCGAGTTAGTTACTATAAACCAATATCGGACATCTCCTTTACCTCTCTACAGATTTTTTTTTATTTATTGAGTAACAGCAAATAGCTACACAATAGAAACAAACACAAACCATTACATAAAAGTTGGCAATATTGCAGCCCACAAAGCTATCCACGTGCTAATTAATATTAATAACTAGCGGACCCGACAGACTTCGTCCTGTCAAAAAGATTTGTACAGTGGCAGTTTTTTGTTCCTAATTATTTTATAGATAATGTCGCATAGCCAACCACATCGCAAAAAAAGTCTAAATGACCTATTACATTTTGTGGCTATTCAATTTTGGAACGTGACATTAAATCCTCCAACGATGTATTCTGTGCTCCAACGCACGCACGCACACTGTTTTGATAGATATGATTGAATTTCAACTATATGTAGCGTTGATAAAGCGCAAATTGAGTCTTTGATGTTAGGAACACACCTTCATTGCTTAGACAACAGTGAGTGCTTGCAATGTGAACTTTATACAATAACAATAAAGCTCAATTCGACTGTACGTTTTAGTTAGAAAACGTTTGCATGGGAAAATAAAAGGGCTGTTTTTAGAGTTTTCCGATAATTATTCGAATTTTTCCCTTAAAAACCATCCTTGAACTTCAACGAACATTTCAAAAAAGAATTGGCCAAATTGGTCCAGGCGTTGTTGAATTATGCGCTTACCAACACATTATGCGATTCATTCATATATAAGATAACAAAAACACAGTCGCGAACCGCTGTATAAAGCTAACAGTAAAAAAAAATCTGTTGTGTTACAAAGTGGAACAGAAAATAAAATAAAACTAGGTATATACTATTTAAACAACTAAAATCACACATAAAATTAAAAAGAGATTAAAAACCCTGCAGCTCTTCAAAGATAGACTTTTTAAATTTATTATAAGTATAGATTTCTAGTTTCTAATTTTCTAGGAGGTAGACTCTGTACCAGGGTCGTCTGCATGGGTACCTCCGTCTTACCTATTTCCGCCGCCAAACAGCAGGGTTCGATTTGCTGTGTTCCGGCGTGAAGGGTAAGATAGGCAGTGAAATTACTGGGTACTGTGACTTTACATCTTATGTCACAAGTTGGCAACGTACACTGTGGTTCTTATGAGGTTTGCAGATTTGCTGCGAATCTCGTGGGAACCACATGTACTATAGGCGACTGTTACCACTTACCATCAGGTGGGCAGCCTGCTTGTTTGTCAACTTTAGCAATAAAAAAAAAAAAAAGATTTTAATCAACAAAATGATTCATAGTAGTATTTACATTTTTGTATGGAGCCAAAGCTGAGTAGCGTTATTGCAAGAAGCACCCTTAAGCAAAATTTAATGACATCTCGACGAGCCTCCCGAAGAGTTCGTTATTTCGTGATCCGCCGAACGTCACCAGAAGTTCGCCAAAACTCCACAGCGACAACAAAATATTGAGATTGTGAACAAAATATTCCGATTTCGCTGAACTTTCTCCAACAAGCGTTTTGGTGGTCTCGAACACAGCTTTCAGGGCGAGCTTTAAAGGTATTGATCTTAAACTTTTACGATTGAGAATTGTACGCTTCAATGCAGAGTTATTAAATGATTTTAGTTAAATTGTAATATCTTAGTATGGCCAAAAGGTATGGAGATGTAGGTGAGCGTTTCTTGCCTGTTCTTTTAGAGAAAGCCTCGCCCAATTTTAGAACATTGTTTTGACGACAAGAAGTGCTTGTAAATGCCTTCTTTAAATAAATATTATTATTTTTTTCATTTTGGTTGATCAAAACTCGATCAAGATTACCAGTCATAGGCATTTATTGAAGTCAAGCAAACACACGAGGACACAAGGAGCTAAAGAGTTCTGTCAACATTCATTTTCTTAATTTTGTTTCATTACACAAAATATTGTATTAAAATACATATAAAATATAGCTTGCTAGCTAAAATAATCTTCTAAATATATAAAAGAAGAAACTGACTGACTGACATATCAACGCACAACCCAAACCGCTGGTCCTAGAGATTACAAATTTGGCACGTAGGTTCCTTATAAGGTGTAGGGGTGCACTAAGGAAGGATTTTTCAAAATTCATCCCTTAAGAGGGTGAAATGGGGGTCCAAAGTTTGTATGGAGAAACAAGATTTGTTTGAATATTTTATTCGAAACTTCGCAGGAGTACTCCTAACAATAAATGAGTAAACACGTCTTTCAGGATTTTTGAAAATTCAACCCCTAAAAGGGGGAAATGAGGTGTCAAAGTCTGAAAATCGACAATGGGTATTGTTTCTATGGTATCTAAATTGGTTCAGCCAAACATGAGATAATCGCGGACAAACATACATACTTACATACGTACATAAAACATACGGGTCACACTGAGAAGCCCCTTTATGTAGACGGTTGAAAAATACGATTAGTACGCGGGCGAAGCCGCGGGCACAAGCTAGTATAGCTATAAAAATAATAACTAAAATATAGCTAGCTATGACGACACATTTCCGTTTTGTTCCGGTTGGGTGTTTGTTCATGTGAGATTTCTATATTTGTGACGGCACAGGATAAAAATCGTAATATGGGGTGACGATACATACATACACTCACGCCTTTTTCCCATGGGGGTAGGCAGAGATTACGTCTTTCCACTTGCTACGGTCTTTACATATCTCTTTCGCTTCATCTACTTTCATAACGTTCCTCATACATGCTCGACGATTGCGGGTACTTCTGACCTGGCCTTTTTTGAGGACACTTTCGATTTGTTCGAAATATGTTCGCCTAGGTCTTCCTCGTCCCGTATCTCCACTCACTCTAGCTTCATAAACTATTTTGGTCAGTCTACTTTCATCCATCCGTTCCACATGCCCAAACCACCCAAGCATCCCTTTCTCTATTCTTGTCACGATATCCTCTTTCAAACAACATTTCTTTCTAATCGTATCTCCACTCACTCCAGCTTCATAAATCTTATAAACGATTCTTATAAAAAAAAGGAAAAAAGCTTGTGGTTATGGCCGTATTGTATTTCAAGTCAACTTATCATCGACATCACGACTCCTATACCTCACATCGCGGGGTGTAAGCCCTACCCTAACTAAGGGTGATTATCCCTTAGCCCATACGCTGTGGGAATTATGTGGGTTAATTGACTTCATACACATCTCTGAGTATCTTGGTAGGTCAACGTCGGCTAAATGTACACTGTATTTTTGAAGTTCAGGTTCCAAGCCACAGAGCCAATGGTGATGGTTTTGCAATCAATCGTGAAGGTCTGTACAAAAATTCAGAACGATTATTCAAGAAAGGAAGACTTTATGTTATTAATAATTATTTAGATACACTTTCATGTGATTTGATTCCTTTATATGAAACAGTATGTGTTGACTTTTACAAACTTTTACCTATTTTGTCATAATTCGAAACTGACTGAAGTCTGCAATACTTTTTTGGTTTTGAATTTTCACATTTAAATGTAAATGCTAGTCGAAATATGGTTCAGTTAGCATCAGTGGTGGCGGCGCTCCGCTCTGAGGTAGACCACAAATCTGACACAAAACGCGAAAATCACGCACCTACCAGAGAACTAATCTGTAACCTTGCAACGTTCCAAACACCAAACACGTCGTCCAATGCTGTTACAGTGTGGAGCACCAACAACATAGCGAAACACACGCAACAACATACAGCGAAATATCGCGTTAATTGCTCCGATCACGACCGTATAAGGCGTCAGTGTTTAATTATGTCGGCGTCGTACTTAACGGAACTCTGTTAATTAAGCACGGAAATCGTGTCGTTATTACGTTCAGCATATAGCACATACGACGGAACTAATATTTACTTTGCTGTAATAACGTGCTTAGTATTAATATATTACTGCTAGTTGACAAATAGAAACATAAGCAGTTGAAGAAACATTCTTGATTTCAAAGCATTTGTGAGTTTCGTTTCACTTCGTTCTGTAATAACGTGAGCACCATAATTTTAGTAGACAGACACCTATTGCTAGACATCGACTTCCTCAATAATTTCCTTAATTCTTTGAATGTTTAGGGCCATCAACGCTGCGTGTATTGATTTGTTTAATGGCCGCCATTAATGCTGATGTGTGACCACAGCACCAGTTTTATAGCTTATAGAATGCATAGGAACACGTGTGCATAGAAAGAAAGTGTGTTTGTATGCTTGTATAGTGTTTGTAATATAAATAATTAACTAACAGGTTCTTGAAGGGAGCGGTGGTGTTTTCAAATTATATTATGTACTTTAAGGAAAACACAATTAAAATGTTATAAAAAATATGTATATTAATAAATTATAAGTAGAGATCGGATAATCGGATGCATATTTACCTAAAGTTAATTTTTTGCTCACAAATTATGGAAGCGGCTTTTTAAAATACATTTTGTTAAATAAAAATCCCGGGAAAATACGGGGCTGCAAATTTAACGTAGTGATATTGTTTGAAAATTACTAAATTAGCACGTGGTATTTATTTTCAAAGGACCGAGACTCCGGGTTCACTTATACAACTATGCATACGTATTTAACTCTAACTCTAACTAACCCTAAAGACACTCATGAGTAAAGGTTATTATAAAGTAAGTGACTATCTAAATGATCACACTGTTTGGGAATAGGGACACTATTCATAGAGCCATGTTTGGTAACAACATTATTTATAATATTGTATTATTTTATATGTGTATGTAAACATACATACGACTGTAATCGTGTTAGGTGTGATTGTATCTTGTACTATATTGTATTTTTGTATTGTATTATTGTGATTGTTAACATTGAAAAGAGGAGATAAAAAATAGACCTTCAGAGTTTCTTGCCTGTTCTTCTCGAGAAGGCTCTCCCAATTTCCGAACAGGTGTCGAGTCAATATATTTTTTCTTTTTTTTCCTTATTCGTACGTATGGACAAGGTTTTTGTTTTTTTTTATTTAAGCTTTTTTTTTTGTTTTATTTGTTGACGTCAATAAGTGCCTGTAAAGGTCTATGTTGAATAAATATTATTTTGATTTTGATTTGATTGATTTTACATGAAGTTTAGTTTCAGTTCCCCGTGCGATTTATGAATGTTCGATTTATTACATGAAGAGTGTTATACGAAAGTAGTGAGCTAGTTTGACTAAAACAATAATCAATTAAATAATTGAATAAAAAACAGAAATGGTGAAAAAAATTATTTAACAAAACATTAAAAAGCCGTTTCCATACTTTGTCTTAAACTAACTTTAGGTAAATATGCATCCGATTATCCGATCTCTAATTATAAGATACATAAGAATTAAGTCAAGAAATAACAATCTAATATTTTTATCAAACGTCACAGCTTTCTTTTTAAAAAAAAGCTTGTAATCTATACTATCTATACTAATATTATAAAGAAGTAAAGTTTGTGTGTTTGTATATTTGTTAAATTGTAAGGGGTAATCTCAGGATCTACTGAACCGATTTTAAAAATTCTTTCAGCAATTGAAGGCCACGTTATTGCTGAGTGTCATAGGTTATATTAAAAACTGAAAAATAAAAAGGTTTTTACGTGGTAGTCCGTTTTGCAAAGTGAATCGGAGAAAAAAACAGGCAGCGGACGGCGCGCGATGGCTTCGGGTTTAATTCGGTTCGCGTTCGTGCTCGCTTCGGGGATTATTAATATTATGCCCAACGAAAGTGGGCACGGGTCAGCTAGTGAGGTAATAAACCTCAACAGTGTTATTAATTCCAAACGAATATAAAATGATCAACGTCTTAAAAGGTTTTAGTATACTTATGTATATTCTGCAAAGATTTCGTGATTCATATATTTTGTAGCAGTCGTGTATAAAAAAAATAACATATTATGAAACTATCTTTCCTCTAACAAAATATGTACTGACTTGAGAAATGACAACTACAGAATATCCAACAGCTGTACAGACTCAGTCCCATCCCGGAGATCTGTCCAACTCGTAGTTACTGGCCGTCAAATGGCACCAAGACAAATCTCCGATAAGCCGCACCCATTGTCGCACGCTCCCGCTGCTGGAGCCAGAAAGTTTACTTTGTGAAGCAATCCGAATGAAAAATTGTGAATTTCATCAAAGTTTGTTGGTGCAATGACCTTGATTCACACCAAGGCCATCTCATAGTCTTACTTACGTAATCCGGAGGGTAGAATCAGATTTTTTACCAATGCCCTAAAAGCTCTCAGCCTTAATTGTAGGTAATAACAACAAGCAAGCAGAACAATATCTGGGCTCATGGGAATCGAACCCAGAACCAGTAGACCATTTTTTTTTTTCCCCTGAGGAAAATGCATTAAATTGCATACCCCGGCTGTGGCGAGCCGGCGGTTATGTGGGGCTCTCCTCCCCAGAAGGGGGAGGCCTACCCACTAAAAACCTCAGGGATGGCCTTCCTCAGGCAGGCATATATCCCCGGGAATATCAAGCAACTTCCAGGAACCCTCAGCCTCCGCTCCCCTGCCTAGAGGGGAGCCCTCCTCGGGGTAGGCTACTACCTCCCCCGATCTCCTCCACCGACGACGCCCCCCGGCCACGGAAGGGGCGTGGTCCATCCCGGGTCGCCGTAGCAGTCGCGACTTCCTCGCGCCCGCCGGCGACCCGCGGCGGCGCCGCAGCAGTGCTATCGAGCCCGGCGCCGCCTTCTTCGAGCGGGATCGGCCATCTCCCGACCCCGCTCGGCGGCCTCCTTCTGGAGCATCACTGCTTCACAGAAGGAGGCCACAGCCCTCCAACCTCCCTCGTCCGCCAGAATTGCCGCAATCAATGCCGGCGGAGACAGATCTCGCCCGATCTCTGCGACCAAGACTCGGCGCTCGGAGGCCCACGCGGGGCACTCCGCCAGCGTGTGCTGGGCCGAGTCGAGGTCGGATGCGCAGTGGTGGCAATGTGTCGATCCCTCCCGTCCTATTCGACACAGATACTCACCGAAGCAGCCGTGCCCGGTGAGTATCTGAGTCAGTCGGTAGGTGACCTCCTCCTTCCCGTGGAGCCAAGCTTCGAGGTGCGGGAGTACAGCACAGAACCAGTAGACCATGGAGACGGCTTACTACTTCTAACAAAGGTGATATATGTTCAATAAAGAATATGAGTACTACCAGTGCACACTAATTTTATGATTAGACAAGTTACCGTCTGTCATTGCTTGAGCAGCTAGGCTGCAGCAGTTTGCAATGCGAATATCCGCCATAAAACATATTCGGCTTAAACACAGACTATTCGGATAATTTGAATATTATATGAACTACATAATTGCAATCAGAAATATAATTAGTTGTCAATCAATAAATCAACATTCATACAAATAGACTATGTTTTTGCTAGCTATAAAAGCTACATTATACACATTCGTCTCTTTGGAAATGCAGCGAAATTAACGAATACGAATCTAATAGTAAATTGTTCAGTGACAAGCCCTCCCCGCCCGCCGCACCGCGCGCTCATCGCAGAATTCATCGAACATTTAGGGATGTTTCGATACCCCCAAAGTATCGATACCTACTCATATGAACAGTACTTAAATCGTTTTTCGATACTACTCTTATGAGTAGCCCTGAAGTATCGATACTTACTCATATCGATACCTTTAATTTTTAATTTTAATTTGTATAATACATTCTGTTTTTATACCATTTATTCCGTTTTTACACAATATTTCCGTGAGTAGCGGCATGCTTAAACAAGTTTGACATAATCCCACAATACTTTACTGATTTAAAACATTGCTTGCATTTTGCAGAAACTTCGTCTGTTTTCGTAAAATATGTCCATATTTTTGATTTTGGAGGCGCCATAGTAAATGTGAACACAAATAGTTATCCACTTTTACTTAAACAATTAAAACGCACGCAGTAATATGTTATAATTTTGATATTTCGACGGAAATTCAACACAACATCCAAACAAAACACCCACTGTCAAACAAACTCACACGCAAAAACAAAATGGCAGCTTGGCAGCCGACGGACCGACAGAATAGGCAATAGGCGTGCATGCCATGTGTGCGTGCGAGCGAGAGAACGAGTGTCGTTCACGAGTGCACTGCATTCATTCAGTCAGTTTAGTTCAGTACGATCTGATTCGATCCGATACTAAGTACCTCTTTGTCGATACGAGTAAGTATCGCAAAATTGATTCGATACTAAAAGTACTTGGTATCGAAATAAAAGTATCGAGTATTTACTCGTATTTACTTGTATCAAAATATCCCTACGAACATTACACTCGCGACAGCCTTACGGCATATACTTGTACTATATTTTTTCGAAATTTTTGTAAACGATTAATAAACGAGATAAATCGAAACAATAAAAGGAAATCATTGAAGACTGCCTTGATCATTCCCAACAGTAAAGAAAATATATAAATAGATATTTTTTAAAATGTGTTTTATCTTACTTTCAACGTAACAATCACAGATTTTTAATATTTTGTCTAATAATAATGAGTTTACAAAAATATAACAAAAATATAAAAAAATACAATGAACAAAATTATTACGTATTTATCTTGCATTGGTTACTAGCGACCCGCCCCGGCTTCGCACGGGTGCAGTGAAAAATGGTTATGGTGGGTTATCCCTAAGAGATAGACATATATCATCGCGGACTTTTTTGTGGATTTTTGTAAGTTGTACAATACTGTAGTGCATTATTTTGGTCTATCTCGTAGGGTTCAGCCAGCGTTTGCAATATAAGCGCAAAAAAACGTGCTTATTTACGACATCACATTAGAAACCTTTAAATTTATCAGTGTTTCTCTACTATATTATGCATTTATTATACATACAAACCTTCCTTAAGAATCACTCAATCTATTAAAAAAAACCGCGTCAAAATCCGTTGCGTAGTTTTAAAGATCTAAGCATACATACGGACATACAGCGAAAGCGACTTTGTTTTATACTATGTATTGATGCGAAACCTAAGAAAACTTAGGGCATTTAATGAATCTTTCTTCTGAACCTCAAATGATGACACAAGTAACGTGGTCCGAGAACAGTCTCTCTGTTTCTTCACTTGAAGGGGGAATTTTGCTATTCAAATTATTCAAATAATAAAAATTGTTTTCAGACCTGTTTTGTACCAGATATTCTATTAGTGAAATTGATTCATCTATCCTACCGTTGACAGAATATCATCACAGCTCATATACGTCCCCACCGAGGGGCTCGAGCCTATCCTAACTACGTTAGGGCGATTAGGCCTTAGTCAACCACGCTGGCCCAGTGCGGGCTGGTTGACTACGTACACCTTTGAATCGCTTCTCAGATGTACGCAGGTTTCCTCACGATGTTTTCCTTCACCGTAGGAGCGTCGGAGAAATGTGCATATGAAATTCGGAACGAAAAACACATTGGTACACGGTGGGGATTAGATCGCGGGCCTCCCGATTCTATGCGGCGCATAAACCAGTGCCGAGACCACAGCGCCTCCGACGCTCTTAGTAGACAGAACAGAATATAGGCAGTAATAATAGTCGAACTCTTTCGTTGCACATCTTTCTTACATTTCAAAAATAATATCTATTGTATGACTTACGTGGTCGTGTTGAAGGTCTAAGCTCCATGAACTAGGCTACAAATGTTATTCAAATATTTATAATTACCTCCCGGTTGTATATCCCATTTAATAATGTTGAAATCAAACATAATGTCAGCAATAGGGTTCAATTTTGTCACGGACTTTATCTACTGGTTCTGTTTTCGCACATTATGTCGTAAATAAACATGATTCACGCTAATAATGAGATTACGGTGAATATGGATAAGATAATTGATTAATTTGTTGGAAAATAGACGTAAAAATTATAAAAAGGGACTTTACATGTTTACGAATCCAATACATTTTACTTTGGTGGTAAAATTTCTTTGTTTTTAATAGATAGATAGAGTTGCTGCTTTAACTTGTATAGTACTTTACAGAACTATTTTACGATCCATTTTGAAAACACCAGTTTTATCCGAGTAGAAGTTTTATCACTTCAGAGATATGAGGCGACATGATGCCTCAACATTGATGCGCTCGCAGACAAGGAGTATTGGGCAACTTTGTAACTTAAGTCCGTAAACCCGACCAATTCGTTTCCTTTATTGCGATGAAGATTCTTATCAATTTTTACAGTGCATGTGCATGTGTACTTGTTAAAATCAAAATCAAAATCAAAATAATCTTATACAATACAATCATACCTAATACGATTACAGTCGTATGTATGTTTACATACACATATAAAAATAATACAATATTATAAATAATGTTGTTACCAAACATGGCTCTATGAGTAGTGTCCCTATTCCCAAATAGTATGATCATTTAGATAGTCACTTACTTTATAATAACCTTTACTCATGAGTGTCTTTTTGATATGGATTTTAAATTTATACAAAGGCAAATCAATGACACTTTGCGGAAGTTTGTTAAACATAGATATACATTTCCCCAAGAACTAGTTTTATGGAGTCTGAACATTGGAACGGCAAGTTTATTTTTGTTTCTAGTATTCACATTATGTAGATCACTGTTTTTATTGAATTTATTATAGATTCTATATACAAAAACTAAATTATCATATATATATATATATTGACTAGCTAAAGTTAAAATATTAATTTCTTTGAACAATTCTTTTAGTGATACTCTAGCCCGTAAACAGTAAATAGCACGAATCGCTCTTTTTTGTAAAAGGAAAATACTTTCAATGTTAGCCGCCGATCCCCATAGCAGCAGTCCATAGGACATAACACTATGAAAGTAGCTGAAATAAACAATTCTTGCCGTTTCAACATTAGTTAAAAGTCTAATCTTTTTTACTGCGTACGCCGCTGAACTAAGTTTGATTGCCAAAGTTTCAATATAAAAACACTTGTCTCATCGACTATTGTGGCAGTATCCAAATCAATAAATATACTCATTCTTAATGGTTGGATGGCTAAATCCGAATAGCGGAAAATCAAGTCAAATCAAAAACTAATTCATTAATTACAAAGGATATTGTTTTTTGCTGATTCCGCGCAGTTCATGATGACTTGTCCAACAAGCAGACAAGGTCGACACGTGTTTCGTCTCTCAGCGAGACATCTTCAGGATTTGTTGCCCGCTCGATGACTCACCAGCGGCTGGCTTGCGGCGCCTTGCACGCTTGTATTTATAGGCCGAGGGTAGGTGGGGCTACCGTGGTCGGTAGCCCCACCTACCGAGAGAGGAGGGCCAAGCCCTCGCCTATAAATACAAGCGTGCAAGGCGCCGCAAGCCAGCCGCTGGTGAGTCATCGAGCGGGCAACAAATCCTGAAGATGTCTCGCTGAGAGACGAAACACGTGTCGACCTTGTCTGCTTGTTGGACAAGTCATCATGAACTGCGCGGAATCAGCAAAAAACAATATCCTTTGTAATACAATGGACTTCCGCAAAATAACACCTGCTACAATAGAGTAATTCATTAAATTGGATTTATACAATCACTTTTGCATGTCAAAAAAGCCATTAGTTCACAAGTCTACGGCGGGAGACTTTGAACTGGAAAGAATCAACAAGGGCTATTTTTTTCTCTCTGAATTTTGCAGCTGGCCTTAGATAAAGATTCTGAACCCAACTTTCTTTACAAGTTTAAACAAGTTCATTATATCTATTAACGCTATAATATCATTTGTGTTATTTACAACAGTTAAAATGTTTGGCAACTTAACTATCGAGTCATTAAAATAAAATATAGTACTCAAAGGAGTATTTGCCAAACTGCACATTTCTTTTGCTATACGGTTGTTATGGGTTGGGGCTTCATCTCGTTGAAATCCAGCTCTTCGAACAGTTCGTTTAGAATTTGTACATATTTGAAAGTGATAAGCGTTTCATTATAAACTTATAAACGCTGTTTATAAAATTTCTTTACGTCTGTCTTTCCACAATTTGTTCGAACGTTTTTTTACCGTGGGAGAGCCATGCTTCGGCACGAATTGGGCCGGCTCGACCGGAGTGATACCACGGTCTCACAGAAAACCGGCGTCAAATAGCGCTTGCGCTGTGTTTCGCCGAGTGAGTGAGGGTACCGGAGGCCCAACCCCCCTTATTCCCCTCTATTCCCCTTATTCCCCCTATTCCCCCTATTCCCTTTTAAAAGGCCGGCAACGCATCTGTGACTCCTCTGGTGTTGCGGGTGTCCATGGGCAACGGTTATCGCTTACCATCAGGTGATCCGTTTGCTCGTTTGCTGCCCTATGCTATAAAAAAAAACAGAAAAAAAAAGAACAAGCTGTGTTTTTCTTTTATCAAATGATGATTCTCTTTCTGGCTAGGAATAGTATGTCCAATTTTGTCGTATCGGCACGCATAGCTATGAATATTTAGAGTGAAATTAGTACAAAGCAAGTTGGATATGAGATCAAAGTGAGCGCTGGTCACTGGGTCGTGTTGATGCGACGAATGGACGATTCAAAAGAGCTTTCTATAAAGTCATATTTGAAAAAGTTAATTTTGATTTTGATTTTGCAGTGCGGGTGAGCGAGAACCGCGCGCCGCAGGGATGTGAGCGCGCGCGGCGGCGAGCGCGGACGCCGCGAGGAGCGACATGGCTGACGACAACTCCATCATCGAGGGCACCGTCAAGTTCCGCGACGGAAAGAAGGTACACTGACCGCTGGACATGGGCTTGCCCTAAGGATCTCCATATGGATCGGTCCTGCGCTCCCAGCATCCTTGTGCGACGCCTGCTGCAGCGCATGCCACGCGAGGACCTTTCCATCGCAATCTTTATTATAACGATCAACCATCAATATTCATAAAGAAAATGTTCATGAGCCAGTTGGTTGTAAATACTGGGTTTAATCTCTATCTGCAGATTGAAAAATGCAACTACAGACAGACAATACCCAGTTACATGCACAGAATCTATTGTGATTACTGGTCAAAACGTTTGTGGACAATTGTATCTCGATTTTGGTCACCCAGTCACCTACCTTCTAAAAGCCTCTTAAATGATGTAAATATGGCAAGTCGTGACACGCCGCTCACTAAGTGAGCCCTCCAAAAAAGCAGATTAATATTGGTGCGAAGGGAGCAACATTGGTGTGATCGGTCAAGGGTGTAGAGAGGTGTGTCTGCGATAGCGATCGAGACGCGGTCGACGCCGTTATGACATTATTACACTTCCACCCTTCGAGCATCTGCTCTTGTGACTCTACTCTGTTTTGCTTTGAAGCACATTGGTGCCCTGGGTGACGCAATTCACCGACAGCTCGCCAGAAGCTGCCCTGAGGGAGACTGACTGAACTGATAACACATTTATGGCAGTTAAGGGGCATTGAATACGCTACTTATTATTAGTGTTTCATTTTGGTTGCGAAACGTTTCTCTCTTTCTCCTTTATATGGAATTATTCGAAAAACCGCTTACTGCGGTGTTCTATTCTAGAAGAGCCTTCAATTGATTTAGGTTGATACGAGTATATATATACTATGATTTGAAAATGATAAATATGTTTGCTATATTAAATTGAAAGATAAGCATTTAACCAATATTTGTTGTTCTCTTGAAGTAGTTTGATTAGCTCCTACGTCACAGAAGTGTACCAGCGCTGACGTTCACGCTCTTGAGGTGTGCATCATCAGCGATAAGATTACAGTTTATCACTATGAGTATCAGTTTTTGATTTGCGAGATAGTATGCTCGCTATTGATTTGATCTGTGTCAAGATCAAGATCACTGATAAACTAGCGCGCCACATTTTTAATTACGTGTTGTTATTATTGGATCTTAAAAAAATTGATATTTATTATACCAATTTTTATTATGTCGCCACTAAGAGGTGGGCCTGTTGTAATCGTCCAGGCATTTCTCAGTAATTGCTACAAATACCCTTAGTCAGTTATTACGACATACCGCCATCGCTCAGACTAAATATTATTATGATATCAGTTCGTCATCATTTCAGCCAATAGACGCCCACTGCTGGACGCTGGTCTGCCCCACCAATCTCCACAACGGTCGGTCGATACCGACGCCTTGCTGCGACCTTCACCAAGTGGTTTGCTCATCTCGAGGGAGGTCTGCCAACTTTTTCGGGCCAAAGGCCATGAGTTCTGCGAGCAGTTTGGCCTGACCACTGGCGCTCACAAATCTTTGGGTTATGTCGGTGACCTTGATTCTTCTAACGTATCAATTGCTACTATTATATCTCTTTCCGGATTTTGAACTCTAATGTTAGTAAGAATGTTAAATCAGTGTCTTTCAAAACCAGCACTTTTAGTTCACCCAAAGGCACTAGTACTACAAACCTAAATTGAAACAAATATCGCACTGGAAATGATAAATACAGACACACTAGGTATGTCGCCGGGGCGCGCCTTCATACACTCAATGTTGTGAAAATTGAGGGAGTTTGCCCACCATCTTGTTTGATGTAATTGGAAATGTACCCTCAGGTGGTAAACTCAGAAACTGTCAATCCATCGGTGCCTTGCATTTCTCGAAATCGTATTTAGTTGAAGCCATGGCCTTAGGGAGGTCATTCCAGAGCTGATTGCTGTCTGTTGAATGTCTTCGCAGGTACATTTAGATAATACCCTAATTGTAGGAGCATCGGAAACCAAACACATACATTGCAGTATCTACTCCGAACCTCCCGAGTCGAAGGCAGTGCCGCGACCATTGCCAATATATCTGGCGAATATAACGTTTTGTTAATATGTTTTGAATCACCATTCTGGCTGTGAAACAAATAGATATTATACAAATCATAACACCTTTTCTGTCAATCATACACGAGTATACATTTATCTTACATACTAATCTTTTAATGTTTCGCCACATAATCAGTGAATGGGACAGATCATATAGAAAGTGCAAGCTGTTAGTTTTTTAGTTTTGGCTGTTAGTTTCCTATGATCTCTTAGTAGAAGTAGCGATGGTAAATCACGTCTACAGTCCATTGCTGGCTGATTGTAACCACGGTTCCTTTTGCCCGCAGTGGAAGTCGCGATGGTGCGTCATGCGCAAGCTGTCGCCGGTGGCGGGTGAGTAGAAGTCATGCAATAAACAAGCATATAAGTTTTAATGGATTGTAATAAGTTCTAATTTAGATCCTGAAATACTGTCATCATTACAATACATCAACCTCCACGTGACTTGAACAAAACAACAACTGACAATTTAAAATAAAACCTTATCCACAACTTTACCTAATTGCAATTATCTATAAAATTAATCAATCTATTAATTATCATTGTTGTGTGCTTATTATAGTTAATATCATTTAAAATAAATGATCAATCTTACGCAATTGTTACTATGGAGTCTACCATTACCAGGGCTTAACCTCTTTACGAGTAGAGTAAAAAGTTTCGTCTGGTATAACGATGGAAAGAGATAGAATTGAGCTGTTAACGATATGCAGGTGTCTGTGTCAGCCGATCGGCAAACAGATCATGTCGAAGACATGCCGGGATTAATTTGTGTATATTTGCACATAATTAAGATGTACCCGGTAATTGGGATATCGATGGGGTGTCATGTCGCAATTTGTCGTACTTAATGGCAACTCACATTGGCTGATAGTTTCTAGTTTCAACTTTAGCTAGTCAATATATATATGATAATTTAGTTTTTGTATATAGAAACTATAATAAATTCAATAAAAACAGTGATCTACATAATGTGAATACTAGAAACAAAAATAAACTTGCCGTTCCAATGTTCAGACTCCATAAAACTAGCTGTTCGTTCTTGGGGAAATGTATATCTATGTTTAACAAACTTCCGCAAAGTGTCATTGATTTGCCTGACAATAAATTTAAAATCCATATCAAAAAGACACTCATGAGTAAAGGTTATTATTAAGCAAGTGACTATTTAAGTGATCACAGTATTTGGGAATAGGGACACTATTCATAGAGCCATGTTTGGTAACAACATTATTTATAATATTGTATTATTTTTATATGTGTATGTAAACACACATACGACTGTAATCGTATTAGGTATGATTGTATCTTATATTATATTGTATTTTTATATTATATTATTATAATTATTAACATTGAAAAGAGGAGATAAAAAAATAGACATTCAGAGTTTCTTGCCTGTTCTTCTCGAGAAGGCCCTCCCAATTTCCGAACAAGTGTCGAGTCAAAATTTTTTTTTTCCTTATTCGTACGTACGGCCAAGGTTTTTGTATTTTTTTTAAAGCTTTTTTTTGTTTCGTTTGTTGACGTCAATAAGTGCCTGTAAAGGTCTGTGTTGAATAAATATTATTTTGATTTTGATTGATTTTGATTTTCTATAGTTATTTTAATTGTTATAGTAGGTAAGAAAGAAAGAAAAATCATTGTAGGATTATTAGTGAATTAAACAGATCATACGAAGGAGGAAAGAGATAGCGTTACGCTAGCCAAGCATAGCAATTCTAGATTTAATCATATAAATGTTAGATCGAGTAATACCTACTATTAATAATCTGTGGATAACGGTATGGGCTTCACAATGATTAGACTATATTATGTAAACACTAAACGTACCTTAAAACTATTGTACCTACTTACATTAAGTATAGTTTTATAGTTAATATTTTATTGTGATAGCTGTTAGTTATTCTTAATAAATAAATAAAATAAATAAATAAACAAATAGCATCGGAGCGAGTAATAACCTCTTCACTCACTCGTTATTGCTGTGTGACTAAATGAAATTACACCAATTGGCCGAATTAGAACACCTCATCTTACACCATACTGGTATTCACATTTTAAAAAGATTCTTCTCAGTGTAACATATAGAATATTTTATTCCTATTTATTCTGCAGAACTAACATCTTAGTATTATTGTTCTTACATGTTTAATGCCTATTGTTCCAATATAGCGATACAGTCTTGCCAAATGTATGAAGCGAAATTATTGCAAAAGTAACTTTAATAAGGTTAGTTTAATTATATATTTTAGAACAGAAATATTACAGCGCTTTTGCAGGGTTTCATGTTTTAATTTATGATCATGTAAAAATAACAACACATTTTCTTAATAAATAGCTTTCTTATATATGGCATCGATAAGATAGAAGCAGCCATATCACTGCAATCAAGATTAACAAAAGATAGAAAGAGAAGAAGAGTGAGAACAAAATTCAACCTTTATTCATTTATTTCTATTAGGGACAACAAACAGGTTACATAATGAATCTTTAAATAAGGTATAATAAAATTATTATGAAACCCACGACGTCATCCGTGGTTTGGTTGTGATCACATACATGACTTACGCATTGGGTATTACTACTACATACATACATACATACATACATACACTCACGCCTTTTTCCCACGGGGGTAGGCAGAGATTACGTCCTTCCACTTGCTACGGTCCTTACATATCTCTTTCGCTTCATCTACTTTCATAACATTCCTCATACATGCTCGACGATTGCGGGTACTTCTGACCTGGCCTTTTTTGAGGACACTTTCGATTTGTTCGAAATATGTTCGCCTAGGTCTTCCTCGTCCCGTGTCTCCACTCACTCCATTACTACTACATGTAAAAATTAATCGCAAAATGTGTTGGTTAAAATGTTCGTTAACGAATAATAAACAAAATCCAAATTACAAAAAAATATATAACCGTATAATGAATGAATGAAATAATGTAAAAAAACCGTATAATGACTTTAGTTAACACGTTGACATTTTCGAGTTAATTATTCGAAAATTCACAGTAAACCCTTGCACGGAGCAGACTCACCCTATTTGTTTGAGAAAGCTAATGCTATGAAGGTCACCCGTCTGCGAGCTGCAGTGAACTGTGGGGAACATCCCGCGGGAACAAGAGTCCCATGGGATAGGGGTAAAGCAGACCATTTCTAAAGAAAGGTTTTTAACATTGATAATTTCATTTTCAGTTTTCAATGTAATTGTGTTATGTTATGATTTTGAAAAGAGGAGATAACAAATTAAACGCTCGGAGTTTCTTGCCTATTCTTCTCTCAAAGCTCTCCCAATTTCCGAACAGGTATTTTTTTAATTTACTTTCAAAAAATTAACAGGTTCCTTAATTTTTAATTATGCGATTCCAGAACGTGTTACTGCTATGCCTTATGATAAATTTAAAGCACTTGGCAAAAATACTCAAACGAAAAAACAGGGACAATGTTTTCTTGAATGATAAAATTGCTTGGATTTAATTTTCATGATATATAATTAAATCATTTTTATTGAGTAAACAATTGTCCCTGTATTAAAAAAATCAGCAATATCATTGCACTATTTATCAGTTTCAGGAACATTCTAATTTTGAAGGAATATGATAAAAACTCGCCTTTTCTTCTGAGGAAGGCTCTTCCAATTAACTAATAGACGTAGAGATTTTTCCTTTTGCGTATTGGCATATAAGGTGCTGTAGTTCTTAGCTCTTTGTATTTTTTAGATTTTGTTAGATTATTTTTATTTTGTTTAGAGTAATGTTGGTTTTATATTTGTCAAGTCTGACATTATTCTTTTGAAAAAGTTTCATAGTTTTCGTTCCGTTTTTATTAAGGTAAGGTGAAATCTGCACTAATATTGTAAAGAGGAAAGATTTGTATGTTTGTATGTAACGAATAAACTCAAAAAGTACTGGACCGATTTTGATAAATCTTTTTTCATTAGAAAGCTACATTATCACTGAGTAACATAGGCTATATTTAGTAGTATTTAGTATTAGATTACTATAGAAATCTTTAGAAATTCTTATTAAAACCAAACGAAGGTGTAAAAAAATTTGCCATAAAATGTCTTTCATCGCATACCCCGCGAAGAGTATTAATGATAGCACAAAAAAAATGATCGACAACATTATATAATATATCAATATCTACAAAAAACTTCGCGAGACCATATGTTTAACTATTGTAATATATAACGTTACAAATAAACACAAATATACATTTGCAAATATAAGAAAATCATTTGAACGCATCCTTTGTAAAAGACTTTTTATGTGAACAGTGATTACGAATTCAAGGGAATATTTTGATCATCACAGATAATCACAATACAGCGATAATAAAACACGACATATAATTGGATGGCGGTGATAGCGAGGCAGAGTGCAGTTCGCGTGATGCAGCAGTGGCATGAACGCCGCCGAGTGGCTTGTGTTGCCAAATATTTAAAAATATAATTGGGTATTTTCCTACAACAGAATGAACATGTATCTTCACATAATTCCCCAATTTTAATAATTTTAAACTTGTAATAATATAATAAAATCAAAAATTAGGTTTGTTGTCAAAAGTCTTGAATTTAAGCGACATTTTTTAAAACATAATTCGAATAAAACATATCAAGCTTCCTTACATTATATGTAACATTTTTCAATATAGGAATTATACTTGTAAATGTACTAATTTAATATGAATTAATTAAATAATTTATTTATTTAAACTTTATGTGCAATGGAGGAATGGCGGACTTAATGTCTTAGGCATTTTCTACCAGTCAACCTTCAAAAGAAATTAAAAACAGATGTTAATACATACACCGAAGATAATTATGTATAAAATTTATTAATCATAATACATAAATAAAACATAAATAATACACCACTACATAAGAGCCTAATATCACATTCTATAACCTAAGACTTCCCTTAAAGAAAAGTATGCGCAATTTATTTTTAAGGCTACGCCTGATTTGGGAGTTTCTCACTTTTAGAAGGAGTGCATTCCACAATAGAATAAGGAAGAAGGAAGAGTGTAGCGTTTCAGAATGGCGAGAGGGGCATTTAAGGAGAACATTAGGGGCAGAACTAATGGTCTTATTATGGGATGCACATGGGAATTGAAAATGGGAATTGAACGGGGAAAGGAATTTACCAAAATATAACGATAAGTGTCAATTAAGTAGGAAAAAATCTACCATCTGTACAGATGAAGTCGCGGGTACTAGCTAGTATCTTTATAAATTGTAACCACTGTTGTTCTGATGCTATATTATTGTAAAGTTACATTAAAATCCATTCAGTAGTTTTTACGTGAAAGAATAACAAACATCCATCCATAAAAGTCCATCCATCCATACAAATTTGGCGTTTATTAATAGGATTTCATTTGCTCACTGTACAGGGGGTTAAACGATAGTCACTGCTTGAATTGATACCACCTGCACCCTACCTTTTTTTTTTTTGTTCCCCCTGAGGAAAATGCATTAAGTTGCATACCCCGGCTGTGCCGAGCCGGCGGTTATGTGGGGCTCTCCTCCATAGAAGGGGGAGGCCTACCCACTAAAAACCTCAGGGATGGCCTTCCTCAGGCATGTAGGGAGCCCCGGGAACATCAAGCTACTTCCGGGAACCCCCAGCCTCCTCTCCCCTGCCTAGAGGGGAGCCCTCCTCGGGGGAGGCTGCACTACCTCCTCCGGTCCCCTCCACCGACGACGCCCCCCGGCCACGGAAGAGGCGTGGTCCATCCCGGGTCGCCGTAGCAGTCGCGACTTACTCGCGCCCGCCGGCGACGCGCGGCAGCGCCGCAGCTGTGCTACCGAGCCCGGCGCCGCCTTCTTCGAGCGGGATCGGACATCTCCCGACCCCGCTCGGCGGCCTCCTTCTGGAGCATCACTGCTTCACAGCCCTCCAACCTCCCTCGTCCGCCAGCATTGCCGCAATCAATGCCGGCGGAAACAGATCTCGGCCGATCTCTGCGACCAAGACTCGGCGCTCGGAGGCCCACGCGGGGCACTCCGCCAGCGTGTGCTGGGCCGAGTCGAGGTCGGATGCGCAGTGGTGGCAATGTGTCGATCCCTCCCGTCCTATTCGACACAGATACTCACCGAAGCAGCCATGCCCGGGCCTGTGCCCTTCCACCATCGGATGACGAGACGCGGCCAGGGACTCCATCCGTATGTGGTCGACATTCCACCTCTTCGTACCTCTCGGTTCGCTTCGTCCTTCATTATGCGAACCGCCAAGGAATGGAATTCCCTACTTGCGTCTTTGTTCCCCGATACCTATAATATAGGGATTTTCAAGGCAAGAGTAAATAGGCACTATTTGTGTGTTCCACCTTAGGCAACATCTCCGCTTAACATCAGGTGAGATCGTTGTCAAACGCACTCAAATTTTCCAGAGGAATTTCCTCCCGTACACGTTTGTGGAATGAGCTCCCTGCCGAGGTTTTCCCGGAGGGCTACAGTATGGGGTTCTTCAAAAGGGGAGTAAATAGGTTTTTGAAGGGTCGGCAATGCGCGAGTGTCACCCCTGGTGTTGCAAGTGTCCATAGGCTACGGTAACCGCTTACCATCAGGCAGGCCGTAGGCATGTTTGCCACCAGCGTGGTATAAAAAAAAAATACACCGGTAGCACTCCCGGAGTGCCGGCAGAAGTGAAAACTTCAACATTAACGTTGTGTTTAACTATAAGTACAAAAGTACTATCATTTATGAGGTAGAATACAATGTTTAATTATTGCGCTATCGTACACAAATATGACAGACATTCGCGCAAGCGCCCTGTGCCGCCTAAACGGAGCAGCACACTCAGGCACGGCAGAAAGAGTGGGAGATACTAGTTCCTCTCCCTTCCCCTCGATCTTACGCTTTTTCGATCAGCATCACGTGACCCTGACGCTAGTTTGGAAGTTTTTACCCATACAAAAACTGCTCAGCGCCGCTAAAGAAGATTTCACTTCAAAAATTCGACGAGAAGAAAGACGTGTAGAGATATATCATACAAATGCAAATTTCCTTTACGCTGCAGGATATAAATTTACTGAGACACGAGCTTAACGGAGCCCACGACCGAACTGGCTGAAAGACGTCCCGGAACCGAAAAGCCAGCTTTAGATGGAGCACGTGACTGCGCGAGCTTTGATTTGTGACCAGGATCGCCACTATCCATAATTGCGATTCAGTTGAGGATCTAACGTTGAGGCGTGCTACGACGCCATCTTTGGGAGTCAGCTGAGAATTGAATAATGGATTTAATAGCAGTTATTATTATACATTAGCAATTATATTTATAATAAACTAGCGGACCTGACAGACTTCGTCCTGTCAAAGTGATTTGTAAAGTGGCAGTTTTTTGTTCCTACTTATTATAGTCTGGGCAAAAAATTCTCAAATTCAAATGAAAATACACTTATTGTCTCAAAACTATAAAAATTAGACTGTTGCGATCTTTATTGTAAACTAGCGGACCCGACAGACTTCGTCCTGTCAAAAAGATTTGTACAGTGGCAGTTTTTTGTTCCTAATTATTTTATAGATAATGTCGCATAGCCAACCAAATCGCAAAAAAGTCTAAATGACCTATTACATTTTGTGGCTATTCAATTTTGGAACGTGACATTAAATCCTCCAACGATGTATTCTGTGCTCCAACGCACGCACGCACACTGTTTTGATAGATATGATTGAATTTCAACTATATGTAGCGTTAATAAAGCGCAAATTGACTCTTTGATGTTAGGAACACAACTTCATTGCTTAGACAACAGTGAGTGCTTGCAATATGAACTTTATACAATAACAATAAAGCTCAACTCGACTGTACGTTTTAGTTAGAAAACGTTTGTATGGGAAATAAGGTCGTCTGGTTTTAGGGGTTTTCCGATAATTATTCGAATTTTTCTCGCTGTAGAAACCATCCTTAAACTTCAACGAACATATTAACGAAACACTTACCAACACATTTTGCGATTCATTTTTATATATAAGATTATTATTTTGTTCTATAATCAATTGTTTTCGCATCTCACGCTATGTAAGAAAGTATTTTGGTAATTTTTACATACTTTGGGTTATATTTGAAGGTTAGGTATGGATTATTAATTTTTTGAAAATTATGTTTAGCCTATATTTGCCAAAGGTAGTGTAGCTTTCCAACAGAGAAAGAATTTTTAAAATCGGTCAAGTAATTTCGGAGCCTATTCAATGCAAACAGACAAACAAGCAATAAAATCTTTTTTCATTATAATATTCGTACCGATTGAGCATGTTACTTAAACTTTATGACATTTTTGTGTACATTATTTGGTCGTAAGCTAAATCGTAATAAAATCCGCATGTTCAAAGCAGAGGTAAGAGGGAACCGCGCGTTATGGAAATACTTTGAGCGGAGCACCGCATTAACGGGGCGTCAATTCCGCCATTTGCA
Source organism: Scirpophaga incertulas (assembly GCA_036419045.1). Taxonomy (NCBI): domain Eukaryota; kingdom Metazoa; phylum Arthropoda; class Insecta; order Lepidoptera; family Crambidae; genus Scirpophaga; species Scirpophaga incertulas. The sequence goes on along the minus strand of CM071640.1, from coordinate 23,345,138 downwards.
TGTGTAATGTGCTTGGTCAAGCGGCGGCGATAGCGGCCTCGTTTTGTTCCCTTCTCTAACGAGTTTATGTTATTGTAATGTAGGCACAGTAAATTCACCTTTAGGGTGGCACTCTGAGGGATTACATAAATAAATAATAATAAATAAATAAATATTTGTTACACTTACACCAATTAGGCTAGCCCAAACTAAGCTCTGTAAGGCTTGTGCTATGTGATCTAGGGCAACGGATAGACATACATATATTATCCTATTTTACTATTATAAAGGCGAAAGTTTGTAAGTATGGATGTTTGTTACTCTTTCACGTAAAAACTACTGAATGGATTTGAATGAAACTTTACCACAATATAGCTAATACATCAGAATAACACATAGGCTACAATTTTTGAGGTTTCTAATGTGAGGTCGCAAAAAACACATTTTTTGCGCTTACATTGCAAACGCTGACTGAATCCTACAAGATAGATCAAAACAATTTACTACAGTATTGTACAACTTAAAAAGGTCTACAAAAAAGTCCGTGATGGTATATGTTTATCTCTTAGGAATAACCCACAAAAGGAAAAAGATCGTTAAATGTAGTTTATAGGAGCATACTGCAGTAGCTACCTATAGGCCTATGATTAGGGCTCTGCAGTGCTTAGTTACCGTATTTCTTACTTATTACTAGACTAGACGGGACGAACCTGAAGTCCACGCGAACGAAGTCGCGGGCAAAAGCTAGTACATATATAAATAATTTTTATTGAAATATATATCAACAACCATGACTAAGGTACAAATGCTGGCATTCATCGCACAAACATCTGCCCCCACCGGGATTCGAACCCGGGACCTCGAGATGGCGACACCTTGAAACCGGTGTATTATCCACTCGACTATGGAGGTCGTCAGTACTGTACATGTGGTGTGGCATCAATAAACAAAATATTTTATTATTTAACATTAACAATTACTAATATTATAAATGCGAAAGTAACTCTGTCTGTCTGTCTGTCTGTCTGTTCCACTTTCACGCCAAAACTACTGAACCGATTTAAATGAAATTTGTTACACAGGGTTACATTTGTTACACAAAACTGCCACTGTACAAATCTTTTTGACAGGACGAAGTCTGTCGGGTCCGCTAGTAATTCAATAGTTATTAAAAAACCCGCATCAAAATCCGTTGCGTAGTTTTGAAGATCTAAGCATACATAGGGACAGACAGACGGCGGATAGCGACTTAGTTTTATTAAGTGACTAGCGACCCGCCCCGGCTTCGCACGGGTGCAGTGAAAAAATGGTTATGGTGGGTTATCCCTAAGAGATAGACATATACCATCGCGGACTTTTTTGTGGATTTTTGTAAGTTGTACAATACTGTAGTACATTATTTTGGTCTATCTCGTAGGGTTCAGCCAGCGTTTGCAATATAAGCGCAAAAAAAACGTGCTTATTTACGACATCACATTGGAAACCTTTAAATTTATCAGTGTTTCTCTACTATATTATGCATTTATTATACATACAAACCTTCCTTAAGAATCACTCTATCTATTTAAAAAAACCGCGTCAAAATCCGTTGCGTAGTTTTAAAGATCTAAGCATACATACGGACATACAGCGAAAGCGACTTTGTTTTATACTATGTATTGAAAGACGGAAGTGGTCGCGGAGCGCGCTGTGTGTGGCGGCCACATGTCTCTGCCGCCACAAGCTCAAAGACCAATTCTTCCAATCCCCCTTTATTACGTTCGGCGGGATGAAATGCTTCTTTTATGACCCGAGCGACGCCAGCAGTGGCGCGCCCGGCTTAATGACAAACAGTAATTAAACACTGCTTTACGCTGTCAACTCATAAAATAGATTTTAAATCTATTATCCATTGTAATTCCGGACCACCAGGAATTGATTCATTTATTTATTTCAAACTTTGTCGACCGAGTGACTGTTGGTAAACTGTGCTTGGCGCAGACAAACATTAAATCTACTTTACAAGCTTTAATTTAGTTTCACCTGTCCCGTTGTCTGTCGTTCTGTAATCAAATCTTGCAACTTAAATTTGATCCACTTCCCGGTTTCCGATTGAGCTGAAATTTGGTATACACGTTTAGTTCGGATGACAATGCATGATTAACTGTGTGACGTCATTCTAAATCCAACATGGCGGCGTATCCAATATGGCGGACCAATTATTCTTAATGCACTCCTACAATATGGGTATCAAATAAAAGGGCTTGCCAAGAATAACTAGAAAAAAATAATGTTACGTCACTCTTAATCAAATACGGCTGAACACCAAAAATGGCGGATAATTTTCTTTTATTCGTTCCTACAATATGGGTATCAAATGAAAGGGCTTGTTCTCAGCAAGCTTGTAGAGGTACTAAAAAGTTAAAAATAAAATTAAAGAAAAAAAACCTTTTTAAAAACAAGCTTTTATTATTTATTTATAAAATGAACTAAAAAGTTAAAAATAAAATGAACTAAAAAGTTAAAAATAAATTAACTCTAAAAAGAATTATAACACTTTGTAACTTGATTGTAACCTTTAACGACAAATAAGCGTCTTGGTCTAGGACAAAATAATTCCATATTGTACAAATTTATTTAATTTTAACACTAAAACTTTTCACCATACATAATTATTCCACTTTATTTAGTTTCACCTGTCCCGTTGTCTGTCGTTCTGTAATCAAATCTTGCAACTTAAATTTGATCCACTTCCCGGTTTCCGATTGAGCTGAAATTTGGTATACGCGTTTAGTTCGGATGACAATGCATGATTAACTGTGTGACGTCATTCTAAATCCAACATGGCGGCGTATCCAATATGGCGGACCAATTATTTTTAATGCACTCCTACAATATTTTTAATGTCGTTCCACACTGGGATTTATTCGTGGGTGTACGTACGTACATACATACATACATTGACCCAAATTTTTGTAGGTCGTACAAAATGTCTGACCCTCGTTAGTCTATACATTATAAACTTACTACCTATCTATAAATTTATTTACTAAGGGATAACAAACAGTTACAATATAAAGTATATAATGCAAGTAACAGTCATTCATTATAAGTTTTATATAATATAAACTTCATGTTGTTACCAGTTTAATATGTCAGTGCAGTAGTTGACAAAACGTCAGTCGACATAAAGTCACAGATTTAAAATTATATAATATTACAACAATACTTTTATTAATTCTGAAATAAAATAAAAACATTAAGTGTCGTTTCTCCTATTTCCAGTTGAAATATTCAATTTAATTTTAATATTGTTTTTCTTTTTTAATTAAATTTGTATTATATTATCAACAAAACTATTATTTTCAGAGCAAGGCACATGTTTTTTTAATGTACCAATATGTAAGTGAGAAACACAGTATAATATAGTTTGCTTAATCTATGCATGTATATATTGCAAGCAACAACACTATCCACAGACTAACAAAACAGACACACACTCACACGCGTATACATCACCATAAACAGCAACCAATAGGGTACTTCCCTCTATATTAGAAAATATCTAAAAGCATATAACTATGATAGCTTATGCATTAAATAGTCGGAACCATCATGTTTAAGTACATAAAGTAACAAAAATAATATAAAAATTAGTTTCAAAGTATTAATCTAATTACAGTAACAAGTAATTAAATTAATCTATACGTAAAACAAGAGCGAAACATAGGCCGCCATTTCGTGACGTCATAAGGTACTGTAAACTTATGCGTGTCAATGTCATTATGAATCATAGTACGTATAAAGCCGCAAAACAATAAAAAAAGAAGTTTGTAGGTTGCTTTTTTAATGTAAGAGAACGTTATAAATACGTAAGTTAAATTGAAATCGCACGTGAATCACACTATGGAAAGCAGTTTTGTAAAAGGAGATAGTACGAATTTACCAAAAATAAATGCATTAATGGCCGGAATATTCTTTGCTGCAAATCCCGACTTTTGTTCTGCCGAGTTACGGAGTATTAAAACATCGATGTCAGTATTACTCTTTTATTATTATTAGTTGTTTATATATAAAAGATAATAACTTATTTTTAAATTATGAATATAATAATACATAGCATCAAACATAGAGCTTTGTTTATTATTTACATGCCGTGTTGACGTCATCGCTACAGAGTAACAACTCGTGCGGCGCCTTCGTCTAATTACGCGCGAAATTTGAAAATATTAAATTTTAATGCAATTTTTATAGTACTTAACGAGTGTAGTAAAATTTTTATATTTTTAGTATATGGTTTACTGACACGCAAGGATCAAATTAAGATTCTTTTAAAAAAAGAGATTAATTCCCTATTCTCTAATTTGGGCAACTTATATCTCGTGGAAGTACGTCAATATAGAAATTTCAGTTCCATTTTTTATTAATATCGTTTTTAGGTTTCCAAAAATATGTGCAATTATTGTTTAAGTAATTCTAATGAAACGTACACATTTCTAGCATTCTCACATTAAATCTAACATTTCTTTATATAGAATGTATACATATAAACGTACAAATAACAAGTTATTGGCAATTTTATTTAGAGTACCCATACAAATTAAGCGATTTTTTTCAACTATGACGTCACGATTGCAGTGTACTTGGTATGGATCGTTTTTGTGCCATCCGCGACTGCACCTCAAACATGGTGCTATATCTTCAAAAGCAATACGCGCAGGTATACTGTTGGTTCTACCATATTTTGCAGTTAAAAGAGTACTCCTATTACGTCATCTATAAAAAAATGTCGTCTACGTAACTATAAAAAAAATATTGTGTTACAAATTTTATAGCATTTGCAATGAAATATAAAACTTTAATTTTGACGACCTCCATAGTCGAGTGGATAGTACACCGGTTTCAAGGTGTCGCCATCTCTGAGATCCCGGGTTCGAATCCCGGTGGGGGCAGATGTTTGTGTAATGAATGCGAGCATTTGTACCTTTTTAAGACCGCAGTGAAGTTCCTGTCACAAAAAGCTCAGGTTTTGTGCAGGTTCCCACACAACCTGAACAAGGCTCACATAATACACCACCAAAAAAAAAAAAACAAAAAGCCAACGTAATTTTCCGCTTTCTTGCGACGGCACTTGATCTACGAGCTCGTTGCATTCGTCGAGTTATAAGAAACTCCATCTAGAAAGGGTCATCAACCGAAATTTTTTGGGTTTTCATAAGTGTCTTTTTTTTCATAACTTTGACCATGTTATTCACGAATTATTTATATATGTATAATATATGTATGTCTATCCGTTACCCTAGATCCCATAGCACAAGCCTTACAGAGCTTAGTTTGGGCTAGGCTAATTGGTGTAAGTGAAACAAATATTTATTTTAGTTATTTAATTATGGCATTACCAATGAACATTCAAGAGTCCATAAAATATATTAACATACTGATTGAGACCAAACACTACTATTCGTTCTATCGGTTATCAGGTGTACTGGATATACCAGAGCAGAATCTGTAGATATGTTCAAAATACGTTATTATTTGACGGCTTTCCGCGCCATTGAATCAGCTACAATCCTATTTTTATACGATCTTTTATCAAAGAATTCGGTGAGGAGCTTCACAACCGATAAATAATCTTTCGCATACAAGAAAGATAACGTTTATTTGGAGATATTCTATATATCAAATAAATATTTTAGCTTCGCGGCGGATCATAAAGCTATCGCGGCCCTTTGTAACGCCGGCGGAGGGAAACGAATTGTGAGACAGGTGCTGTACGGCCTTTGTGGCCGACACGCTACACTGAGCGAGCCGCAATGCCGCGAGGCCCGCGAGGCAGACGGTCACCGGCTGCACGTCTCCTCAGACTCACGAAGCGGACGTTGTTCAGAGGCCGATGTACCTCGGACAATTATTGAGCACTGCTTATCGAATACAAAAATATTTTACAAGTTACATTTTTACAAGCTTTTATTTAGTTTCACCTGTCCCGTTGTCTGTCGTTCTGTAATCAAATCTTGCAACCAAAATCAAAATCAAAATCAAATCAAAATCAAAATGATATTTATTCAACATAGACCTTTACAGGCACTTATTGACGTCAACAAACAAAACAAAAAAAAGCTTAAATAATAAAAAAAAAAACAAAAACCTTGTCCGTACGTACGAATAAGGAAAAAAAAAGAAAAAATATATTGACTCGAACTCGCAACTTAAAGGAGATGTCCTCTTATTACAAGGAGGTTGGTTTTTTGTGATCAGCGTTAACTAACAAACACCAAACTAGATTAAATTGAAAGCCGAAAAAATATGAAGTATGAAACAAATAAAAGAAATATTATTACCACCCCCAATTATTTTTAAATAAATAAAACATGTTTTTAAGAAATATTTCATTATGGCAACACCTTAATGATGTTTTTATTATCTGTGACTACCGGTATCTTACTCTATGTTTAATATTTTCCGTTGAGTTATGACATTGACAGCAGGTGCCTGACTTGTCAGTTGATTTTTTATTAATATTTTTTTCTGGCTCTAGATAACATACATTAAGTAACATAGCAGTCCCTATATTTTGTTAGTTAAAAACTTCTCAAAATTAGAAATATTCGGTTTATTAAAGCAATTATGTATGTATTTAGATTTTTAAAAGGCTTGTTGATAATTTTTTTTAAGCAATGTGTAATTATTGCATTAAAGATATTTAATTTTTTATTATACTAGAATACGAATTATTAAAAATCGGGGGTCTTGAAAATAATATGACTTACGGCGATTACTTTCTTTTAGAGCCTTCTATCCAAATATATCAAATTTACCCGAGTTAGTTACTATAAACCAATATGGGACATCTCCTTTGATCCACTTCCCGGTTTCCGATTGAGCTGAAATTTGGTGTACACGTTTAGTTCGGATGACAATGCATGATTAACTGTGTGACGTCATTCTAAATCCAACATGGCGGCGTATCCAATATGGCGGACCAATTATTTTTAATGCGCTCCTACAATATGGGTATCAAATAAAAGGGCTTGCCAAGAATAACTAGAAAAATAATGTGACGTCATTGTAAATCCAACATGGCGGACCAATTATTTTTAATGCACTCCTACAATATGGGTATCAAATAAAAGGGCTTGCCAAGAATAACTAGAAAAAAATAATGTTACGTCACTCTTAATCCAATACGGCTGAACACCAAAAACGGCGGATAATTTTCTTTTATTCGTTCCTACAATATGGGTATCAAATGAAAGGGCTTCTTCTCAGCAAGCCTGTAGAGGTACTAAAAAGTTAAAAATAAAATTAAAGAAAAAAAACCTTTTTAAAAACTAGCTTTTATTATTTGTTTATAAAATGAACTTAAAAGTTAAAAATAAAATGAACTAAAAAGTTAAAAATAAATTAACTCTAAAAAGAAATATAACACTTTGTAACTTGATTGTAACCTTTAACGACAAATAAGCGTCTTCGTCTAGGACAAAATAATTCCATATTGTACAAATTTATTTAATTTTAACACTAAAACTTTTCACCATACATAATTATTCCACTTTAGAAGCGTCCCTCGCGCAAACTATTCAGTTTAGAAAAAAAATATATTAGAAACCTTAAATCATTTTTGAAGACCTATCCATAGATACCCCACACCTATAGGTTTGATGAGAAAAAAATTGAGTTTCCCTTCTAAGTATGGGGAACCCCAAGAATTTATTGTTTTTTTTTTCTATTTTTGTATGAAAATCTGAACTCGATTCACCGAATAAAGTATAATATAAGTAGATACTTACCAAATTTATATCAAATCAAATCAAATTATTTATTTGCACAAATATGCTATAAATAAGGTGACAAAGTATGTTAAAGAGTAGCCATATTTACCATTTCTGATTTGCAAAAGTTACACAAAAATAAAATTACAAAAATAATTAGAGAAAAGAATGTTAAGTAGGTAATAAAAATATTAATTCAATACATAGTGCTAATTAGAAAAAAGAAATAATCAGAATAAAATTATGTCAGATATAATAATGTCCATATTTTTACAACATATAGTAGACGAGCAGATAAATAACAATTTAACTAGCATTATTTAAATATTCAGAAACAGAATAATAACATTTTTTGATCAGCCATTTAAACAGACAGTTTTTGAATAGGTTGGTAGGCAAATTAGAAATGTCCAATGGTAGGTTGTTATATATTCTGGCTACCATAGAGTACCAATTTCTTCGACATATCAGTCTTTATGTGCGGCAGAAGCAATTCATCCGGGTATCTAGTAGCAAACTTCAACACATCTTTTGACGTGACAACGTGTATTAAATTGGTACGGCGTGGAGTCATTCTCGAAAACACCGTAACGGCCGAATCTGACGCCACACGGAGTCCACGAACGGCGTAACGGCCGATCTGACTTGTGAAGAATTTTGTGTATTAAATATTGTTAGTGTTCATAGATAAAATTGTTAAATAAGTCATTTGACATATTGCAATTAATTATTGATTCATTTTGTCCTTAAGATTTTGAATTAACATTTGGATTATTCAAATTAATTTTGTTTATTTGATATTATTTTTGACATGACAACGTCTATTAAATTGGTACGGTGTGGAGTCATTCTCGAAAACACCGTAACGGCCGAATCTGACGCCACAAGGAGCCGCGCACATTACTCATAATAATTAATTTATGTATAACTTCAGAAGCAGAAAATTTAAACAAACTATTAAATAAAAATATAAATGTTATACATTACTTTATTTTAAATAATTTCATTGCACCCAGAAAAAAATTTTTTCATTAAAAATAAATCAGGATTCTGCTTAACAAAAAGACACACTTCAAAAATGTACATTGAAGGAAGTGATAAAAGATTTAACTCTTGAAACAACGGTTTACAAGTAGTTAATGGGGATGTACCTATAATGCGCGAATGCACTGTTTTTGCGCGACAAATGCTTTTTGGATATTTACTGAATTACCCCACAATAGGATCCCATATCTCAAATTAGGAGTTACATAACCGTAATATGCTTTAAGAGCAGTTTGTATATTGGTACGTTTAGTCAGTCTCCAGAGAGCATATCTAAACCGATTTATTATATAGTATAGCTCTTATTTACGGAAAAAAGTGTTTGTGACATACAGACGGACAGACGAACTGAGTCAGCGTGGTTGACTAAGGTGGTTGACTAAGGAACCATTCCGTACAAGCCATAAGGCCGCTAGGGCCAAGGCTAGGCTGAGTTTAGTCGGTAAGTCTGTTGGATCGAGCCGCCTCGATTCACCAGGAGTCCGACATAATCAACGCATCCCTGCTTGCCTGTTGCGTTGGTATCCATGAGGATTCTCAGCCTCCTCCCCTGAGGGAAAAAAAAAATTGACTAAGGAGTGATCGCCCTAACATAGTTAGGGTATGCGCGTGCCCCTCATATGGGTTGTTAAGATACATATATAGACTTACTACCGGACCCGACAGACTTCATCCTGTCAAAAAGGTTTGTAAAGTGGCAGTTTTTTGTTCCTACTTATTGTATAGTCAGGGCAAAAAATTCTCCTGTACAGAACCGTCACCCTGATGGTAGGGCGTTGTGAATAAAAAAAATAATTAAATAATAGTACATTATGACACTAGTGTGCAAAGTTGTTCATTGCATACGAGGCGGTATTGGTCGCGACAATTTAGCCAAGGATGCAATTAACAATGCTCACGAGTTTCATACGACGTTTTTCAACACAAGTTGAGGAAAAAAGCTAATAAAATGCAAATTTTTATTTATTAAAACAATTCGTAAATGTACAATTTGCGAAGTGATACTGTACAGATTTGCGGGCATTTTTACGGTTTGAGATATAGTACTGTTGGTATTAGTAGTTTGAATAATGTCTTCATTCTCTTGGGTAAATGTCGGCGATGCTGATACATTTTTATGGAAATTTACAATTTCATTGAAAGATTCGTCGCCTTTGAATACATTTGTTCGAGAAAAAGAAAGTGCTACCAGACTAAATTAAGAATGCATTGTACGTATATAAAAACGTCTTGTAACAGGGAACAACCGAATTTTATCGGGTTATAAATATTGCACACTAGTGCGTAATGAAATTGCGCACTAGTGTGCAATATCCTAGTTTTTAAGATTAAAAACACGCATGAAACAGCCCCGTTATGAGAACGTGTGTTGAAAAACATATATAAGCATTTAAAACTTATCAACTTTGGAACGTGACGTTAAATCCTCCAACGACGTATTCTGTGCTCCAACGCACACACGCACACTGTTGTGATAGATATGATTGCATTCCAACTTTATATAGCGTTAATAAAGCGCAAATTGACTCTTTGATGTTAGGAACACACCTACATTGCTTAGACAATAATGAGTGCTTGCAATATGAACTTTATACAACCACAATAAAGTTCAAAAACCATCCTTGATCTTCAAAGAACTTTTTGAAAGAATTGGCCAGATTGGTCCAGCCGTTGTCGAGTTATGCGCTTACCAACACATTTTGCGATTCATTTTTATATGTAAGCGAAAGTTTGTATGGATGCATGTTTGTTACTCTTTCACGTAAAAACTACTGAATGGATTTTAATGAAACTTTACAATAATATAGTTTATAGATCACAATAACACATAGGCTACCATTTATAAAGATATATTAATATGTTAATATTCAAATCCTGCGCAGACAAAAGCTAGTTTGATTTTTCCTTACGAATTGAGCAAAGGTTATTTAAAACCCTGCTGGAGGCACTCTCAAGCTATCAGTTACTGTCGAGTGTCGCCCGGCGCCGCTCCGGTCAGCCGAGCGCCCGCTAACGGCGCTCCGTTGCGATTCACTTATTTTCGGGTCCATAAAGCACGAAGAATGGAGCCGCGGGACCCTCGCGCTGTATCGAATCAATAGCCCCTCTGAAGCGCCCCGTCCCCTTACTGTGCAACTTAAATGGTATTACGATCATTTTCCATTTCACTGTCAATTAAATTCCATCGCTGGTTTATTAACAGGCAGTTGTCACAATACAGCGATGACGCCGTATTGATTGTTAATGTGGTTATTCAAGATGTTAAGTAAGTTATAAAATAATAATAACGAAAGACGACTGACGAATAAAATTATAAGGCCAATATGAATGGGCCTCAGACCTATTTGGATCTATAAGGTAAAGGAAGGTCAGGTCAAGAATACTCGTAATCGACGAGCGTGCAGAAAGTCGAGGGTGCTAGGGATGTTTGGATTGGGAAACTGTGATCTCTGCCCACCCCCATAGGAAACAGGCGTATTTAACTTAAGAACGGCTTATGAAGTAAAGATAATATCTCGCAAAACTGAACAATACAGTTTGTCTGCGATATTAGATTCCATCTAACGACATAATAATATCAAATAATATATTCTTCAAATGGAATTTTACAATGACTTTTGCTCGTCAAAGATGCTACGCCGTTGGTTCACAAGTCAGCGGCAGATCTTGTACTGGAAAGAACCAGCAAGAAAACCAGCAAGGGCTATTTTTCGTCTCCTGTATTTTTACAAAGTCATTAATTAGATAATTAGAAGCAGGCCTCAGATAAATAGTCTGAATAACTTCCCTTACAAGTTTGAGCAAGTTCACATTATATGTATAGAATCTATTTCATTTTGTACATTTAATAATTTGTTTTAAAAATCGGGTGGGGCTGTGCCGGGGCACACGGCGGTTGGTTTTAACGTGAAACGTCCATGTTAGGGAATCGCATTTAAAGTAAAAGATTGAAATAAAAATAAAAAACTCCATGTCACAACAGCGAGCTGACTATATAAGTGAAATATTCACACCACATTTTTGTTTCTAAGACTAATAGTTTTTTAATTATTCAGGTACGATGATATAGAACTTTTCGTTACGGTCCACTTTTTAAACCTGGTACCCGTATGTTTCGGCGCGATTTTAAAGACGTTTCACGTCAAAATGTTAAAAGTTATTATTTGGTCATGTTAGATTAGATCATAGACAATCTTAATAACAAATAGATTAGATTTCTGCGTGAGTCAAATTCTATTTGGCATTTGTCTATGGAATTCTAAATGAAATTTATAGATCGTTTATACTTCAGTATGTTACTATATTATATAGCATTTGTCTATGGAATTTTAAATAAAATTTATAGATCGTTTAAGCCATTGAGATATGAACTTTTTGAACATGATGTATCTAAGGGCAATGGTTTGTACGTCCGTATGTTATTTAGCACTAGCTTTTGCCCGCGACTTCGTCCGCGTGGAATAGTGACTTCCGGCAGATTTTTGGTTTTTCCCACATAGTTCCCGTTCTTGCGGGATTTTCGGAATGGTCGAGTTTCCGCAGACAAATTATTTCGACCAAATTTGGTACCATAAAAACGGTCATTGTGACTAAACCTTAAAAGATAGACATATGCCGTCGCGGACTTTTTTTTAGATCATGTATAGAGGAATAATTCTTTCATACATATTTTTTGTGTATCTTGAACCGTTTTCGCAGCGCACGCAAAGAAAGCCTTCAAAAATGAATAATTTTCCCCGTTTTTTACACATTTACCGCTCTGTCTTTGCTCCTATTGGTCATAGCGTAATGTTATTTAGCCTATAGCCTTCCTCGATAAATGGACTATCCAACAAAAAAAGAATTATTCAAATCGCACCAGTAGTTTCGGAGATTAGCGCGTTCAAACAAACAAACAAACAAACTCTTCAGCTTTATTATATTAGTAGACTAGCTTTTGCCCGCGACTTCGTCCGCGTGGAATAGTGACTTCCGGCAGATTTTTGGTTAACCAACAACATATTTATATTTATATTTGAATAAAGATTAATATTATTATGTTGATACAACTTAAACAATTTATTTCGACCAAATTTGGTACCATAAAAACGGTCATTGTGACTAAACCTTAAAAGATAGACATATGCCGTCGCGGACTTTTTTTTAGATCATGTATAGAGGAATAATTCTTTCATACATATTTTTTGTGTATCTTGAACCGTTTTCGCAGCGCACGCAAAGAAAGCCTTCAAAAATGAATAATTTTCCCCGTTTTTTACACATTTACCGCTCTGTCTTTGCTCCTATTGGTCATAGCGTAATGTTATTTAGCCTATAGCCTTCCTCGATAAATGGACTATCCAACAAAAAAGAATTATTCAAATCGCACCAGTAGTTTCGGAGATTAGCGCGTTCAAACAAACAAACAAACAAACTCTTCAGCTTTCCGCGACTTCGTCCGCGTGGAATAGTGACTTCCGGCAGATTTTTGGTTAACCAACAACATATTTATATTTATATTTGAATAAAGATTAATATTATTATGTTGATACAACTTAAACAAATTATTTCGACCAAATTTGGTACCATAAAAACGGTCATTGTGACTAAACCTTAAAAGATAGACATATGCCGTCGCGGACTTTTTTTTAGATCATGTATAGAGGAATAATTCTTTCATACATATTTTTTGTGTATCTTGAACCGTTTTCGCAGCGCACGCAAAGAAAGCCTTCAAAAATGAATAATTTTCCCCGTTTTTTACACATTTACCGCTCTGTCTTTGCTCCTATTGGTCATAGCGTAATGTTATTTAGCCTATAGCCTTCCTCGATAAATGGACTATCCAACAAAAAAAGACTTATTCAAATCGCACCAGTAGTTTCGGAGATTAGCGCGTTCAAACAAACAAACAAACAAACTCTTCAGCTTTATATATTAGTATAGATTTGTCTATGGAATTTCAAATGACATTTATAGATTGTTTAGACGTCAATATGGTATTTAGCATTTGTCTATGGAATTATAAATAAGATTTATAGATCGTTTAGACGTCAGTATGTCAATATGTTATTTAGAATTTCTCTATGGAATTTTAAATAAAACTTATAAACCGTTTATACGTCAGTATGTTATTTAGCATTTGTCTATGGAATTTTAAAAAGGAATTGAGGTTATAATGAAAATAACTGTAAACGATTATTTATAATTAGAGATCGGATAATCGGATGCATATTTACCTAAAGTTATTTTTAGGCTCACAAATTAAGGAAGCGGCTTTTTAAAATACATTTTGTTAAATAAAAATCCCGGAAAAATACGGGACTGCAAATTTAACGTAGTGATATTGTTTGAAAATTACTAAATTAGCACGTGGTATTTATTTCCAAAAGACCGAGACTCCGGGTTCATTTATACAACTATGCATACGTATTTACATGAAGTTTTGTTTCAGTTCCCCGTGCGTTTTTCATAAAACGCACGTGGACGTGTACGATTTATTACATGAAAAGTGTTATACTAAAGTAGTGAGCTAGTTTGACTAAAACAATAATCGATTAAATAATTGAATATAAAAACAGAAATGGTGAAAAATTTTATTTAACAAAACAATAAAAAGCCGTTTTCATTTCTCATACTCGGAAAGTTATGTTGTTTTGATCTGATTATTGGGTGAAAAATGCTGCTTCCCGACATAGGGAGGGAAAAACTCATACAATTTACTTCCCACCCAAGGGCCGGAATGAACTTTAAAAATAGAACTACGAATGTACGAATGTCAGCTACGAACTGTCAGCTGTGAACTATAAAAAAAAATGCTGCGGCCATGTGAGTTTCTAAACAGCCAGTGTGAACTTAGCGCAATAAGCCGCAACAAACACGCGGTGAGTTCCATATTTAAAATTTAAACAGTCGACATAAATTGGCGAGATGTGAATTTATTATATATATCTGTGATGGAATTTGAAAAAATTCAAATAATTTCTTATAATTAGTTAAGATTTTAATTTTAAAAATGAGTTCAAGCGATCCCGAAATATTGACACCAGATTCAATTAAAGACGAGGCAAATTGTGTTCTGCCTACTGATGGTCTACTGATATTATCATATATTATCAATAAATAGATTAAATAAACAACCAATGTTTTATTTTCCTCATATATTCGAAGTGAAAAGTAGAGTGTTTAACACGGGTAAAAGAATCAATTCCTACTCGGACTATAGCCTAAATACCTCGGGAATTGATTCTTTCCACCCTCGGTTAACAATCTACTATTCCATACTTTGTCTTAAACTAACTTTAGGTAAATATGCATCCGATTATCCGATCTCTAGTTATAATACATGAGTGCTGCGTGCTGCGACACAGTACGGGCCCGGCGCGGCTCGCCAGCGGCTCGCTACGCCAACTGTCAATGAAGCATTTAACGATATAATGTCGTGTCGCCGCGCTGCATTGAACCAACTTATAATTTGAATGTCGTCAGCTAATTATTGTGTTTCGCGCGCGTGCTAGTACACATTGTAGGGTTGTCTCCTGTCAAACGATATTAGCGAAGACCTTGTAACCCGAACTTTTTGGCTACCACCAGCGAGCACAATCAGAAGAGCATGAGACTATATATTAATAGGGTGCTCGTGGATACAGTGGGGCTATTGGTTATTTAGTGTAAAATAAAACACTGGAAATGCACCAAGAGTGACCACCAAATTTAATCTTCACTTCACATATGTTGAGTCAGGGCTTTGAATACCGTTAAAATTTGGTATCGTTACTTTCATGATCTATGGATAACGTTAAAAGCGGAGGTAACGTTATTACATATAACGATACTTTTACCGGTAAATGGACTTGTTGTTATTGATTTTTTTTCGGTAATTAATAATGTTACGTTGAAGTATCGTTACTTTTTAACGTTATCAAAGCGTTACCGTTACTTTAATGAAGGAAAGAGGTAAAAATATTGTTTGTCTCTTTAAGTCTTTTTCCTTTCTAAGCAGTGAAGCATCCTCGTGTCTGTATTTCGTGATTTTTTACATTTTTTACATGCACGGGCTGGCAACAGCGCCTCAAGTAACGAAAAAAGTATCGATACTTTTTAACGTTATTTGTTAACATTTTAATATTGGTAACGATACCAAAATATCGTTACCACACCCAATTACCGTTATTTTTCTTACAGTTAAAATTTTACCGGTATCTCCAGATATCGTTAAAGTATTATCGTTATGAAAATACCGTTACATAACGATACTTTTGATGTGAATTTGGTAACGTTACCAAGCCCTGTGTTGAGTTGTTTAAGAAGTTAATGCAATGTCTACATTACCATGACATACTCTTGAATACACAACAACATACTATCTGTCAGTCCTGTACTGACAAGAGGTTCCGAAGAAGCTTGTACCATGGTTAATGGGTGGGTCACCATCCTGTTGTTTTTATGATGTCACATTGATTGAAGTTCTTGATGCAAAAAATGTCCTTCTAGAGGTTTTTCTCAGTTAATTAATTTAAGCTTTAAGAGCTGTGATAATTAGGTATTGGACCCTAAAAGATTAAAGAAAAGACATGGTTAGATATAATGTTTGAGAGGTTTATCACGAGGAACATGTTTTGTTTAAAAGAATTTCTGTTTTTTTTTACTTACGGCGTCAGTACATTTTAATTTATTTATTTAATTGCACCGGCCTTCTTCCTAATTTTGTAATTTATAATTTTTACTATTATATGATTAAAATGATTTTTTGAGAATAGAGTATGGTCTTTTTTCTTGAGCACACTCAAAGCAACGTCGAAAGAATCTTTTTAAAGATGGCTGACATCTTTTCTTTTAAAACTTCGCTCGTATCGAGCAGGCAAAGAGCAGAGCCCATACAGCCTATTCCGTGGTAAATCTTTATCTTCTTTATTCTTTGCTTTCCTATTTTATTTTTTTCTGCGTTTTTATAATTCCGAGACAGTGTGGGTTATAAATTTAAAAAGATGTGGATATGATGCGGTGTTTCTTAAAATTTCTTGAATAGAACGCGGAATATCATCTGTGTTCTTGTATAGATCTATAAGCTCATTCATTAGCACAAGGCGTTGAATGCCAAATGGCTGACATCTATCATGTCATTCTCAATTTTCTTTTTTTTTTTATGGCAAACCAATAACAACATACATTCATTTCTAATGATTTTTTTTTCTTACAACCTGACGCGACAATGTACGATCTCTCTCCTTCTCGTATCAACCCTATTTTAAAAGAAATATTAGCTTGTTAATTTAACAAGTTTTTCAAATGTTCAGTAATATCTGGGTTTAAACCAGAGGTTCTCAAACTTTTTTGTGTCGTAGACCCTTTGCTATGTTTTACAGTTTTGGGTAGACCCCCTACTTACCTGATACTGAATGCCTACATCCTACAAGTTACAAAATTGTATAAGCATATATAATATTTTTTTACTTCATAGGTACTTTTATAAGTCAAAGTCAAAGTAATTTATTCAATAAGTGGTGTGCAAGTAAGTGAAGCTCGTAATTTGGGCTTAATAATCGACAGTGAGTTGCATTTTGAGGCACACGTCCTTGAGGCTGTCAGAAATTGTTTTTACCGACTAAAGCTATTATATAAAATTCGTCCTTACCTTAGTGCTGATTCCAAGATCTTGTTGTGTGAGTCCCTCATTCTGTCAAAATTAAATTATGCTGATACAGTATACGGTCCATGCATATTAGGCAGAACACAGAAGCTAATACAGCGCGTACAGAACGCATGCGCACGGTTCTGTTTTGATATTCCCCCGCGTGCCCATGTCTCTCCGTTCCTTAACAATGGTAATTTATTGAAGATGTCTGCCCGCATGCATCTACATCTAGCTACATTACTTTTCGGTGTAGTTTTGTCTAAGAAGCCAAGTTACTTGTATGACAGATTATCGTGGTCTAGAACTATGAACAAGTATAACACGAGGGCGTCATCACATCTGCTGATCTATTCTAAGCACAGGACAACTGCTTTCCGTGGATCGTGGTCGTACTCTTCCACGAAATGTTGGAACAACATTCCACCACCACTCAGGGATCTTAAAACAGTACGAACTTTCCGTATAAGATTTAAACAATATTTATTGACTCAACAAAAATTAAACTAGACTTTAAGTCTTTGTTTTTGTTATTACGAGCCATGTAAAATGCAAAGCTATTTATTCTTCTTCTTTTGGGTTTGATGCTCGATTTAACATTACCACTGACATTGACATATGGACGTTTGACATTGACACTGTTAAATTTTTTTTTTTTTTTTCTTACTTGTTTTGATGGCTCTGGGGTTTTCATGTAATTCATTGGGATGAATTCGGGTGGTGACAGTGTGTGGTGTGTTAAATTATTGAATAGTATGTTTATAAGTTGATTTTTTATCAGTAGATCTACCTCCTTGTTTTAGATACATTATTATACATATTAACTTATTTTATTATATGTCAACATAAGTATAATTTATTGTCATGGCATAATCCTTTAGCAGTGTATTGTATACTTTTATTCAATTACTTGTTATATATTTTTTGGTTGTAAATTAGTTTAAATATGTAGTGGTAATCCGATTGCTTCGCGAGGTGCGAATACCTATTGCGGGCCAAGCAGAATACCAGCGCTGCAGCGTCTCGCGATGCTGCAGCTAAGCGCTGAGCTTGGTCCTGTTTTGTCTCTTTTTACTTTTTAGTTTCCTAATTATAATAATATTGTTTTCCGAGACAAATAAATGTTTTTCTTTCTTTCTTTCTTTCTTTCAATTTAAACATTTACAGGTACTTATTGACGTCACAAGAATAATAATATTAATAAATCTACAATAAATTTAAAATAGAAAAGACAATAAATTATTAACTAATTCCTTAATCGCACTTGTACATGCGTCCATCTTCCAAATCAAGTTTTGGAATATAAATACACAACATTAAAATTATAATTTCTATGAGCTATCCCACGAGGAGCAGGTAAGAGTCACATCCAAACTGATTTATCATTTAAATAATCTTTAACAGTGTAGTACCCCTTTTTAAGAAGACTATTTTTAATGCGGGTCTTAAACTTATTTATCGGTAATTCTATAATACTCTTTGGTAATTTGTTGTAGTATTGTATACTTTGCCCTACAAATGATGCAGTAATTTTTTGTAGCCTAGTTTGTGGTATAACAAGTTTGTCTTTGTTACGTGTGTTTAGCTTATGTACTTATATATAATGTACTACAAATAATGTACTTATATATCTTTATATTAGATGATAGCATAATATAAGTAAATTGATACTATCAGTGTATACATTATCGTGGACCCCCATTTTCATTTCATGGATCCCCAAATTTTTACGCACACGTTAATAGACATTAATATAAGTAATATCAGTTTTAACACGAGAACGTTACCGACAATTGTCTTACAATTCGGTAGGAATGTCTCGGTATCCGGATTAAGTATTGACGAAATAAATAAATAAGTAATAACAAGACCGAAAGACTTCTAAAGACTTTTCCGATGGACAGTTCTGAATTTTTGTCTCCAATAACTCACTGTCATCCTAGATTTTAGATTAAAGTTTTCTTTTTTAATGTAAATTATGTACTTTTTTTTTTAATTGTAATGTTGTGCTCACCTGTAATTTAAATACATATGAAATATTTATTTTTATGGAAATGTGATATAGTATTTGCGTTTATGTATTTAGTTGGTAAGCCATAACAATAAATAAATAAATAACTAACAAATATGTATCTGCAAAGTGGGGTTAATTCAAGTAAAGGAGAAAATCAATATCAATATAATCTTTAATCAACGTATACTTTTACTGGCACTTTTTTTCTTTCACACAAAACTTGATAGTTATACAACCTTATACAAAGACACTACATCAATCATCAATCAATACATAGTATAAAACAAAGTCGCTTTCGCTGTATGTCCGTATGTATGCTTAGATCTTTAAAACTACGCAACGGATTTTGACGCGGTTTTTTTAATAGATAGAGTGATTCTTAAGGAAGGTTTGTATGTATAATAAATGCATAATATAGTAGAGAAACACTGATAAATTTAAAGGTTTCTAATGTGATGTCGTAAATAAGCACGTTTTTTTGCGCTTATATTGCAAACGCTGGCTGAACCCTACGAGATAGACCAAAATAATGTACTACAGTATTGTACAACTTACAAAAATCCACAAAAAAGTCCGCGATGGTATATGTCTATCTCTTAGGGATAACCCACCATAACCATTTTTTCACTGCACCCGTGCGAAGCCGGGGCGGGTCGCTAGTGGAAAATAAAACAAAAATTTTATAACTGTTCGGAAACTGGGAGTGCTATTCAGGGAAGAACAGGCAAGAAACAATGAAGGACAAATTCTAACTCTTCTTTTCAATATCATCGAATGATACAATTACATCTATTTACATATTCGCACAGTAAACTTCTTAGGACATAAATGAAACCTCTAACATTTACAAATTCTTTTTAATTAATTTATTAGTTTACAATGTGCAAAATTTTGAGGATATGGACAGAGGGGTAAACAAAAGAAGAAAATGACACAATGGCGATGACAGAATAAAACGAGGTTGCATTATATATAACTGATCCATCGATCAGACATCGCGAACGAGATTATGTCAACATTGTTGATAAACTGCAGGCGCAGACAGATATATATGTGCGATAAACAATTTCCATTATCAGGCATGCAATATTAGAATATCAAACTACAATAACATTAAATAAAGCCATGATAACAATGCTTGGGTTTAATTTTAATGATACAGTAGTTACGTTGTCAAATAATATAGCAAATAACATAATGTAACTATAAAGTTCTAATTGACAACTCTTTAAAAATACAGGGAGAAAAAAAATAGCCCTGGCTGGATTTCTTGTTGGTTCTTTCCAGTACAAGGTTTCCCACCATAGACCTGTGAATCGTTGTCATCGTTGACGTGCAAAAGTACTTATTAAAATCCAATTTGAAGAATACATTTTCGATTTTGATTCAATCACATTACAAGCTAAATAAGATGATTTCAAGCGTCGCACAGTGTGGCGATGGTCGTCAAGGCGGGTGGTTGTATTGTAGCGCGTGCGTTGTTGCAGACTGCGTGCAGCTGCAGGTGTACCGCGACGCGCGCGCGCGGGGCGCCAGTGCGGGCGGCGGCGGAGGCGGCGGCGGCGGCGGCTGCAAGGCGGCGCTGTCGCTGGCGCACTTCGTGGCGGCCGAGGCGGGCTTCACGCTGGACAAGCACTCGCACACGCTGGCGCTCGTGTGCCGCGACCTCGTGGCCGTGCTGGCCTTCGACACGCGCGAGCGCCTCATGCAGTGGCAGGTCCGTCCGCCTCTTGTCCGCGCTCCGCTGTATCCTATGAGCACGGCACGCAGGATACAGCGGAGCGCGAACCTTTCGTCGACTTTGTAACAAACGCATATAAATACAAAAATATACGTAGTTCTTGTTGTTCATTTTACTTCAGAGCACTTCGAAGGGTCAAAATTTTACACCCATTTACGATAATGATTAATTGATATCATAATAAAAGTCTTATTAATAATTATATTGAGAAACAATTGTTACGATAACAACAAACTATTTAAGATTTATAATGTATACATGTGTGCATGGTGTAACATACTGATGGGACAAAACGCTGGACGAGGTTGCTCCCATAATGAATCTAAAACAATATCACTTCAGGTTCACTCGCGTCCGCGTTCATCTCTTTGCATATGATTTGAAAAACAATAGAATAAATCTAATAAAGGAGGAAAAATCTGGAACAGGGCCGTCTGCTCCTAGTGCTCAATCTCAAGGAGATTACGCAAGCAGGCTTATGAAAGTGTGTGCGCCGCAGGTGAAGGTGAGCGCGCACTTGGGCGAGCCGCGGCAGTACCTGGTGCTGGTGGCGGGCGGCGGCAGCGTGGCGGCGGGCCCCGCGCGCCTGCACCTGCTGCAGCGGCGCCTCGCGCTCACCGCCGGCGTGCCGCCGCGCCTGCTCGGCCTGTGGGAGCTGCACCACCTCAGGTACAGCGGCGGCGCCGGAGACGGTGACCCCACTGTATGGTCATCATCTTGTGACAATGGACAAAAAATCACTGTACCTCTAATTTTATTTGAAACAAAAGTTTGTTCGTTGACGGGCGGCGTGTTGCGCAGGCGGTACGGCGTGGTGGAGGGGCGCTTCTGCTTCGAGGGCGGGTCGCTGTGCGGCGCGGCGGGCGGGCTGCACGTGCTGGTGACGGACCGCGCGCGGGACATCGCGCGCGACACCGACCTGGCGGCGCGCGGCCTGCTGGACCCGCGGCGCCGGCGCGCCCACGCCGACCGCGGTAACTTATACAGCCCTCACACTCTTATTGGAATGCTTAGTGATGTTGCAGAGCGTGTAGTGCAGTCGTAATTGTTTGTTCTCAGGTATAGAGAGTCCGAAGTCTCATCAATCCTACAGACCGGACACCCGACTCTCGGAGCTCAACACTATTGACCGGTCGCTTCCTCCCGTTGACTTACGGCATTACGACGACTCGCACGGAGGGGAACAAGCGGGGGCCATATCTCCGTACTGGCCGTCGACGGAGAGAACTAACTTTCAAGACCTGGGCTTAGGAGACACGGCTTCAGTCAACGAAACGGTGGAAGGAACGGAAACTGATCCGTGGAACAATCCGAGTAATGTAACTCTCGAAAGGTGCATGAGTTGCATTTCGAAGCTAGGCGCCATGTCGCGGTCCTCCACGGCGGCGCTCACGCCCGGAGCCAAGCATTTCAACCCCGCCTGGACCATGGAAGCCGTAGAAGAAACGTTATATAAAAATGAACTGTCTACAGATAACACTCAAAGTTGTGACCTTAATTATAAGAAACCAAATAAGACTGAGGAGCTGTGCCGCTGTGCGGAGCGGGCTCCCGATAGACCCCCGAAACCCACTAGATTAGATTTGAATTACATAAATAAACCAAAACCCCCAATGCCGCTACCGAATCAAACTTGTGGTTGCCCCCACATTGATGCAGAAGACAGAAAATTATTATGTATAGGCCCTTATGAAAATTATGATGTCCCAAGACTTCCTTCAGCAGAGGTAAGTTTCAAGAATTATGTACTATTGATATCTGCAATATATATCTAATATTCTTTGAAAATTTATTAATTGTATCCATTATTCGGTTTCCCTACAGATCGATGGAGAGTATTATGATACGCCGAAACGATTGAAAGAATGTTTAAATAATGAATTATTTAGGATGACAAAGAGTTCTACCACAAATTCACTTATTCTTAAGAAACCTTGTGGGTGCTTGTTAAAGTTTGGTAAAAGGGCAAAGGAACCCACAATCATAGACGCTGACGAAAGTTTTCAACCAACCAGCTGTCCGTGCCAGAGAGTGACCGATTGGGCCAATAACTGGATAAAGTTGCCATACTGCAGGCGCAACACGGTGTCTACTGACAACTTAGTGCCAAATAAAGAGAATGTCAAACCAATCGTAAGCGACCAGAGTGCGCTCTATGCCACTATAGATTTATCTCGCAAAACGAGAAGAAAATCTAGGCCGAGTGAATTGAAAAGCGACGGCGCAATAAGCTACGACTGTGAGAAAAGCCAAAGAATCGATAGTCGGAACATCGAGATAGACGAAGGTCCTCTAGCAAACTATGAAAACCTTAATTTCGCTCTTTCGTTAGAACATTACGAAAATGCGAAAGATTTACTCAAAAAAGCTGGCGTGACACAAACCGAACTCGACGCCATTACATCGAACTTAAAACCAGTTTGCGTCACACACCGGAACGTTTGCAGAAAATGTGGCAACCTTCAGAGCGCTCAGAATGCGCAACAATCTGAGCGGTGTAATTCTGCAAGCGTCAGCGACGACTACTTAATGATGGAACCCAACGCCACGAACGCTGCGGTCCAGCCGGCGAAGTCTTTGCCGGCCGGCTACACCCCCATGTCGCCGATAGGAGCCTTCCACGGCGTCAAACGTCTCATCAAAAGTCCGATCAACAGACTGCTGGAGGAGAAATCCGCCAGCAATCCGACCCTGTGCGGATCCGAGGAAACGCGACCGTTCAGAGACGAGCGCGCCGCGAGGAGCGATCCGCACGAAAATCGCTCGTCGTCCGAGCGCATCGACCGGATAGAGTACCGAAAACGTTCGTGTTCGGCGGACTCTTCTCGATTTTTGGAGGACGTCGAGGAGTTCGAGGGCAGCGTCGCAAGCGGGGGCTCGAATTCATCCATCGAAACTCTGCGGAACATCGCGGTGGACGCCGACGGGGCGGCCGTGGCCTGCGACTGCGGCGACCACCACAAGCACTCTGATGCGGAGAGCTCGGAGGCTTCCAAGAGCCGCGGCGGGGGGCCCGCGGCGTGCAAGCGGTCGGCCTCCGTGCCCGGCAAGGCCGGCGGTAACAGGGACTCGTCGAGTTCCAACGACTCGGGCGTGTCGAGCCTCTCGCTGCGGCGCGGCGGCGGTGGTGGCGGCGGCGGCGCGCTGGCGGAGTTCGAGCTGCCGCCGACCACGGCGGCGGCGCGGCGCCACTACCGGCGCGCCGCCGCCTCGGTGGCCGCGCGGCCGGCGCCGCGCCGCTCGCGCTCGGCCGGCGCGCCGGGCGGCGACGGCGCGGGCGGCTCGGGAGGCGCGGGCGGCGACGACGGCGGCCGCGGGCCCGCACCCGCCAAGTCCTCCTCGGCCGAAGCGGAAGTACCTGTTCTGAACGTCAAACACCTCAGAGGTAATAGGATAGATATATTTACTTATTAAAAATACTTAATATTCCTAGGTAATATTCCTTTATAGGAACCTTAACACCCGGTTGCCGGGGTTTGCATAACGAAGTAATCCTAAATTGACTATACATTACGAGAATGTCAGATTTTATATAATTGTTTCGGTTGTAGGGGTGGTAGACACGCACAGCACGTCGAGTGGAACGTCCGATATGTCAGATTACATCGAGACATTATCGATCTGCTCGTCGCATTCCTCGTCGGACACTCCGATCACGATGCGGTGAGTCGAGCAGATTAATCGCTTGTACCTCTCAACACTTATTAAATATGTCCATTTAGTATCTACAACTGCTAAAGATATACCCAAGAAACCTCACTATATACTCATTGAGTTATTTTTGTGTTATAAGTTTGTCTTATATTTACCGCCACAGGTAAATCTAAAAGTTAACAATATTAGTTTAATTGGTTTCAATATCTCTCTGTTCAGGGTGGTACGACAGACGACCAGCACCCTGCGGCCGCGCTCAGGGAAGGAGTACCAGAACCTCGACCCTCGGCTTACCTCCGTCTACCGCAACAACCCCAACCCCAATCTCTACTCAAACTTGCCTTAAGCATTGGCGTCAGTACACTTAGCATTAACAAGCCCTTATCTTTTTGTAAGACATTCGAAAATAATCAATGAAAATTACACATTTAATTCAGTTTCATTTGCTATTGCACGTAGTTGATCTTTGTAAATATTCGATATGTATGTAAAGATTTTATAGTCAATGTTAATTTTATTCGCGGATTAATCCCAACAGATTTTGGTGTCCCATTGTTTTGTAATAAAGTGCGTAATTGTTACAGTATTCATGTCAAAATCTTTACTGAAAAGTGTTAAGATTTGATCAAAGTTATCATCTATCTTCGTCACCAAAGTAGCTTCAGAAATTGATGTGATGACACAGGCTTGGATACAACTAAGATGATTCATAATCCGTAGATCATCCTGAAACTATTGGGGTTAGTCTGCAGTTGGTGAGCACGAAGCGCTGCAGTTAGAGGCCAGCAATGCACTGTCGTTGTTTCGCGAGATCCGTCCATGGGCTGTCTCGATAGCCAGCAAGCCCGCTTATCAGCTCGGTAGCCAAACCATATTTTCTGTGTGGAAACTATTTTCTAATTTTAATTATTATTACCAACTAGGGTTTGTGAGTAACTACTGGTTACAATTTCAGTAGAACTAAACGAATTACAACACAGGTAACAATTTGTACGACGTTTACGACAGAAACATGTCTAGCCGAAGATTCTGCCAAATGTTAATCTCTTGTTTCTAGTCAGTGTAAAGTTACTATGTAAATAGGTATGTAGAGGGCGCTCTTCGCAGCGGTTAGTCTAAATAATCTAGCAATTTTGTAAATAAATATATTTATATTTAGAACTATGTAAATTATATAATATATATATATTAAAATTTGTATCTACAATTGTAATAGAATTTAAAGTTTACAACGATTCTCTTGTCTCACTTTGCTGCGACTGTGTAATGTCATATTATTTTGATAATCAGAGTTTAATGGTCGATGTAATCTGGAGTTTATCCGTAGTTTAAGGTGAGGAGGGCCTAGTCGTGCCTCGTCACGGAACTCAGCAATAAGCGGCGCAACGGAAGGTGATCACTGTATTAAATATTTATAACGTGCTAGTCTACTAGGCGCAGGCGAACACGCGGAGGCGGTCGCACGACCGGAAGACTGGATTTGTAAGCAGGTTGTGTAGAAGTACGCTAGAATGAATTTATAAACTAACGAACTTGAATTTCTGAATTAAACAGTCTGAAGATCGAAGAGTCGTTTCATTGCGAGCCAATTAGAGGACCCCGGCCATTCTTTGTTGAGGGATGACAAAGAAAAATGTGCTTTTTTAAACCTTGGCGCTGGAGCCTCTTAATTACAGACGCTTTCTCTGTGTAACTTATATTTAATGCGCTTTTTCCTAAACAAAGCACGACTTATTAGACGTTTTGTCTCTGTGACATAAAACTTTTTTTTTACAACTACTACGCCATTGCACCACAAGTCTACGGTGCGAGAACTTGAAAGAACCAGCAAGAAAACCAGCAAGGGCTATAATTTTTCTCCCTGTATTTTACAGAGTCGTCAAATAGAAGCTGACGTCAGATAGATAGTTTGAATCCCAAGTTCACATTATATCTACAAAAAGTATAGTTTCATTGTGTTATTTACTATACTCAAAATATTTGACAACGTAACTAATCTAATATATATAAATCTCATGTCACAATGTTTGTGCTCAATGAACTCCTAAACTACTTAACCGATTATAATAAAATTCGCACACCATGTGCAGTTCGATCCAACTTGAGAGATAGGATAGTTTAAATCTCAAATTATCGTTGCAATTTTAATTTATTGCTAATTATTTTGCTGTTATTATTTGACAGTCACAATTATCTGTTAACTCCAAATGATTCTAACAGATGTCGATACCTTTCGACTGGGTTGAGTAAGTAATCAATAGATGGCGCTGCTATGATAAATCTTAATATTATAAAACGTTTACAGGTTTTTTGCAGTGTATTTAGTATCTGCATTGTACCCGTGCGAAGTCGGGGCGGGTCGCTAGTCTATACATATAATAAGACAGTAAAAATATTTTGTCTGTACATTTAGTATTTTTGACTGAAATGGATAGAGGGGCACTTAAATAGATTATTAGAAAGCAAAAAAAATTTTGGAATTTTTTGTCTGTCTGTCTGTCTGTCTGTCTGTATGTTTGTTCACGTTTATCTCCGAAAGTACTGAACCGATTTGCTTGAAACTTTCACTATTTGCTTTGTTTTAACTCAGAATAATATCTAAACTTTGTTTCATCAAAATCGGTTCATTAAAAAAAAAGTTATCGTCATTTTAATGAACTCAAGGCATGATAATATTGCGAATTATAATGTACACCATTCTTACATAAGTTACATGGGAAATTTAAAATCTAAAGACAATTCATCATCATGATACAACACATACATAAGATAACGTCTTTATCCCCTGCGGGGTAGACAGAGCCACAGGTTATAAGACCCCAAAGGCTACGTTTAGCATGTTCGTGGGCAGTGAGATGGAACAGGGAACCAAAATACGATGAAACGAAACCAGTACCAAGGAATTGCTTTATACCAAAAATATTTTAATCGGTAAAATCGTATATTAATATATATATATTAATATATATATATATATACAGACAAGGTCAAGGTCATGACCTTGTCTGCTTGTTGGACAAGTCATCATCAACTGCGCGGAATCAGCAAACGTAATCAATATCCTTTGTAATACAATGGACTTCCGCAAAATAACACCTGCTACAATAGAGTAGTAAAATAACCATTCGTTTATCATTATTTTTTTATTGAAATGAATGTAACAAAAATCCAACTTGTTTAACAAAGACTGCTCGACCAGTAGCCAGAGCTGACGAGGCTACCAACACCGCTGACAATAAATAGTCTGCACGAGGATTTTACCTACAGATATGCGAACACAACCAATCGCTCACGTACGTTTTATCAATCGTTGGAATGGAAAATGACAAAAGATTTTATGTGGTAAACAAGTTTATGTCACTGACAGATTACATGAACTGCATATTTATTGGTTGCAGACTTATTCAAAACTAGATATTGTAAATGATAAATTATAAAATCTATCAACTATTAATCCAGATCTTTATTAATATTCAATTTAATTTTAATTATAATTTTATTTAAGTTAGTTTTCCTATTGTATTGACATGATTATGATTTTGTAATTTATACTAGCTAATAAATTTCTCCAAATTTGACATATATGTATAAAATTCAGATTAGGTTATTAGAAATTATTAATAAATCTGACATCGTTATTCAATTATGTAATTCAATTAAAATTAAGTGCATGTACCTAATTAGATATTATTATTAAATTTGACATCGATTTTAAGTTAAGAACACAGCAATGCAAGTAAGTAATTGACATTCTGTATATTAATTGACATTAGTACCTAATTGACATTCTCATTTATCTCGAAATTAATTTTGTAACTCATGAAAACAATATTTGCATGCTGACATATGTAAAACATGATGAACTTTACCTATATTATTATAAGAACCAATATATATTCTCCAAATGTATATGCGCTCATGTTTAGCAAATACAAATCTGAATCTGAATCTGAACACAACAAATGAAATAATAAATAAAAACAATACATTTACACCAATTAGCATAGAGCAGTGATTTCCAAAGTGGTCTATATAAACCCCTAGGGGTCCAGATATCGACCCCTAGGGGTCTGTGACAACCTAAAAGGGGTCTACGTCAGTGAAAATAAAATTTGGGGTCCACGAGATGAAAATGGGGGTCCAGGTTAATAGTATTGTTGTTAGGTTTCTAAAAAATGTACTTACAATTATGTTTTACAGAATTCTAATGAAACGAATACATTTCTTCTTCTTCACATTAAATGTAACATTATCAATACATAGTATAAAACAAAGTCGCTTTCGCTGTATGTCCGTATGTATGCTTAGATCTTTAAAACTACGCAACGGATTTTGACGCGGTTTTTTTTAATAGATAGAGTGATTCTTAAGGAAGGTTTGTATGTATAATAAATGCATAACATAGTAGAGAAACACTGATAAATTTAAAGGTTTCTAATGTGATGTCGTAAATAAGCACGTTTTTTGCGCTTATATTGCAAACGCTGGCTGAACCCTACGAGATAGACCAAAATAATGTACTACAGTATTGTACAACTTACAAAAATCCACAAAAAAGTCCGCGATGGTATATGTCTATCTCTTAGGGATAACCCACCATAACCATTTTTTCACTGCACCCGTGCGAAGCCGGGGCGGGTCGCTAGTATTATATAAAACGTACAAATAACAAAGCTATTGGCAATTTTGTTTATACGCTCATACAAATTAGGCGAGTTTAGTAAATTATGACGTCACGATTGCAGTGTACTTAGTATGAAGCGTTTTTGGACGCCGCAATCATGGCGCTGTATCTTCAAAAATAATAATCGCAGATACGTAGTTACTTCTACAATATTTCTTATCTAAAAGAGTACTGTTATTGTGTATAGAATAAAAAAAAATGTCATCTATCCTAATTTGAATTTGCTGGTTAAAGACGCTGGAAACATTGGTACAACGGGAGAATATTTCCTGCAAAAATCATAGGACTTCACATTTTATCGGAGTAATGACACCTGTGGAGGTGTTCCAAACCCGATTAATCAGAATGTTATCAGTTCATCTTTAAGTGTTCACACGTCTTTTGATGACAATACAGTACGATGATCAAATGATTTAATATAGTTTTTGAATTTTACTTGCGATTTAAATCGTATATAAAACTTCTTTCAAACAATTATTCGGTTCCATCGATGTCGATATGAATTATCGACAAAATTATCAATGATCGAAAGTCTGAGATGCGTCTCTTAAAATTGAACTAGCCGAGCTGTTGTGATTTAACACGTTG
The DNA here is from genome assembly GCA_036419045.1 of Scirpophaga incertulas. Taxonomy (NCBI): domain Eukaryota; kingdom Metazoa; phylum Arthropoda; class Insecta; order Lepidoptera; family Crambidae; genus Scirpophaga; species Scirpophaga incertulas. Next base: position 23,315,072 of record CM071640.1, on the reverse strand, counting down.
TCGCATGTCACGGCGTTTTGCATCTTATCCTAAATCAGATATTATGGCGGCACGAGTCTTCTAGACTCCGACGCCTGTCGGAGACTAAAATCCGTTTCATGCGCCAAATAAGGCACAGTTTTTCGGTCTAGAGGCGAAACCAGGTAGTTTCAGACTCTGGTTCGTACTCAACTTGTTAAACATTTGAAAAGTCGAATGAAGGTTTATTTTCTGAAGGTTTATTTTCTGATGGTCTGATTTTCATATAGCCACACTTTCAAAATGTCACTTTTGCAACTGGTCCAAATAGAGTACTGTCAATTATAAATAATATGAAAAATGATTGAAAATTCCGCAAATATAATTGCAACTAAAGGAATTATTCAGAAATATATGGGATATCTATTAAATTATATGATAATTCCATTCGATTTTTTCCATTTATTTTGACATAGACACACATTGGTAGAAATTACTGTAAATAATAGACAAAGAGTGTCCAATTTTACATAAAATTACAAAATATTATAAAATGGCACCTCATAGAGACAGTTAATAGCCAAATTGGTAAAGTCGTCAAATCATGTTGAAGAGTTCGAGAATGCGTTTTATAATATTTATACATTTTTAAAGATATTTTATACCGTTATCTAATTAAATAAGTCCATTTATCCGGCCCGGCGGACCTGACACCGCTGTAGCGCAGAGACAGCTCCGATTAAATGCTTTATAAACTTTTTACGAGCTCGGAAGGCGCTTCGCATCGTACCTGTGTTCATTGCAAGCACGAATAAATGTTGTGTTAAAGTGCTTATCGAGAATTCTTTAAAGTGATATTAGAGCAATCGATAAAGTCCTGAAGATAATTCACAGATTTCCTTACAAACATCAATAGTTTTTTTATCTTTCGTGACGTTAAGCAAGGTCGTTCTGTGGCGTATTTTTATTCCGCTTCTGGTTTGAGATAGAGAGATCAGATAACTGATTTGTAAGATCTATTTCCATTTATCTGTTATCTGTGTTTAATGCGTGTCATAGACAAAACTTTGTTTATTTACTAGATCCATCATTCTTCGTTGTAAGTAGTGATGATGCAAAGTCTGTGATTAATTATTCACAACTGGCTTGAACTTGATTTGAAAAAGAAGAAATTGAAAACAAGGAAGAGCTTTACTCGACTATATAAATCTACGGCGTAATAGCATGCAGCTTCTCAAATGTTCCATCCTAATTTGCCTATAAGTGAGTAATTATGTGATCTTTTTAGGGTTTCGCAGCTGAATGGCAAAAAACGGAACCCTTATGGATTCGTCATGTCAGTCCGTCCGTCTGTCTGTCCGTATGTCACAGCCACTGTTTCCGTAACTATAATAGCTATATTGTGAAAACTTGGTAAATAGATGTATTCGGTGAAACGCTTTAAGATTTTCATATAAAAATTAAAGAAAAAAAAACCTTTTTAAAAACAAGCTTTTATTATTTGTTTATAAAATGAACTAAAAAGTTAAAAATAAATTATTAACACTAAAACTTTTCACCATACATAATTATTCAATCTCGTCCCCCCTCTTTATCATAGTCCCCATTTATAAATAAAAGCGTGTTACATTTAATACAACACAACATTTTCCTCAAGCTATCACAATGTAACACGCTTTTATTTATAAATGGGGACTATGATAAAGAGGGGGGACGAGATTGAATAATTCTGTATGGTGAAAAGTTTTAGTGTTAATAATTTATTTTTAACTTTTTAGTTCATTTTATTTTTAACTTTTTAGTTCATTTTATAAACAAATAATAAAAGCTTGTATTTAAAAAGGTTTTATTTTCTTTAATTTTATTTTTAACTTTTTAGTACCTCTACAGGCCCTTTCATTTGATACCCATATTGTAGGAACGAATAAAAGAAAATTATCCGCCATTTTTGGTGTTCCGCCGTATTGGATTAAGAGTGACGTAACATTATTTTTTTCTAGTTATTCTTGGCAAGCCCTTTTATTTGATACCCATATTGTAGGAGTGCATTAAAAATAATTGGTCCGCCATATTGGATACGCCGCCATGTTGGATTTAGAATGACGTCACACAGTTAATCATGCATTGTCATCCGAACTAAACGTGTATACCAAATTTCAGCTCAATCGGAAACCGGGAAGTGGATCAAATTTAAGTTGCAAGATTTGATTACAGAACGACAAACAACCGGACAGGTGAAAGTAAATAAAAGCTTGTAAAATAGAAAAAAATACATAAGGATATAAGGACAGAGAAAGCGACTTTGTTTTATACTATGGAGTAATGATATGTTGTTTACCTGTACACATGCTGTATATACATAACTAGCTTTCTGCCCGCGGCTTCGCCTGCGTGGATTTCGGGATTGGGTCTATAGAGGGTTAATGGTCATAGCTTTGGCCACGGCTACATATGCGCGGAAGTCGGTTTATGGCGCGAAGATTTTATCGCGCTTCCCGTGGGACTATCTGTTTTTCCGAGATACAAAATACCGCAAAATCTTGCTCAAGAATCCCTCTATCTATTGATGAATACCGCATGAAAATCTGTGCAGTAGTTTTTGAGCGAAGCCTTTATTGCGCATCCCGTGGGATCTCTCGATTTTTCCGGGATGAAAAGTAGCCTATGTTACTCGGGGATAATGTAGCTTTCCAAAGGTGAAAGAATTTTTGAAATCGGTCCAGTAGTTTCGGAGCCTATTCATTACAAACAAACAAACAAACAAATCTTTCCTCTTTATAATATTAGTATAGATTATACAAAAGGTCTTAAAAATATATGGTCTGATGCATTCGGCGCGCGGCCTCCACGAATCATCCGATTCGCAGCCCAGTGCAGTCATTAAATTCATTTATTGCATCAGTTAAAATTTGATTGCACATAGTAATCTTCATTATTTTTATCAATGTAAACAATCTAATTAAATTATGGATAATTACGAGAGGTCATTTAAGTCCGTTTGTTACTAAGTGCGACGTTGGCTCGCTGCTAAATCACTTAGTGAATTGATTGGCTGTGATTTGCATAGACAAGATTTGTGGCGATAACTTGACAACGTATCGCTGAACAATAATCGTGAGCTGAACATTATACAGTATTATTTAGAACCTTAATTATTAAAATGAGAGAGAAAAATAGTCAAAACCAAGTCAGAGTCATTCATTTCATCCCCTATTTCAACACTCTTTTTTCGTGGCGTCAAAGCGCGACAAATAGACAGTGTTACTTTATGTTATAACACGGAAATATTGATTACAACTAAATGACCTAATTCTATAATCTTGAGTTAATTCTGCTTATATATATATATATATATATATATATATATATATATATATATATATAATATATATATATATATATATATATATATATATACAGTGTGTTAGGGATCGGACTTCCGATACTTTACCAACGTGTTGTATGTTAAGTTTTATCGACAATTTTATCGACAACCTATACAAATGGGGGTAGCAGTGATTTGTTATACCTGCTCTGGTGAATTTCGCCTCATCAGTCCACAAGATCCGACGTAACACATCTGACTCCTGACGAATTTTGCGGTTAATCCATGCACAAAACACAGCACGAGCGGCGTAGTCCGGTTCGATTTTGCACTTTTTTGAAATGGAAGGCATGTAATCCTTCCTTTTTTAAAACTTTCCACACCGACCAATGCAAAATTCCAAGCCTACGACCTATTGGTCTCGTACTTAGGCGCGGCTCATTCGCGATTTCTTAACTATTTGCCTGTTTAGCGGTACTTATTTTAGGTTTATTTACAAGCTCAACTCATTGCCAATAAATTAAAACAAAAAAAAAATGATATGTCAAGGCTCCGGAATTTTAGGTAGAGCCCAATAACTAAAAAAAAAATAGATAATTTTACCCAGTTTTCCGTCTAAATTAAAGGATTTTGTTTATTATTGTAAAGAATTTCTTAACAAATTTATTGTTAAATGCTAGCACAGCTCATTAACTTTGAAATAAGGCCACTTTTGTGTATGTAGACCAAATAAAATCGTAAAACAGCAAGATTTAATAAACACCTTAAAATACGAGAAATAAAATTTTAAAATAGCTCTCATTCATAGGGGTGAGGGATGCGACCCCCATTTGTATAGGTTTTTGTCGATAAAACTTAACATACAACACGTTGGTAAAGTATCGGAAGTCCGATCCTTAACACACTGTATATATAATATATATATATAATCTAAAATGTGTAATGTTCATAGAGATCTTAAAACAGAATCAACTAAAGATTATAGAATTAGGTTATTTGATTTTTGACAATTTTTCACTTGTTAAGCGCTTATTTATATTATTAATATTACCTTTATTTATATTATTATGATTTTGTCAAAATTGTTTCTTTGAAGTAATAAACTAATTTACGTAATAATTAAATTAAAAAAAACTAAAGCTTATGAAACAAATCGTTGAAATGAAGCCGATTAAATGAACAGGGATTCTGTGATGACACCCAAATCCCGACAACACGTTAAGTGATCCTTCTCGTTGCTGATTGAGTTGGGCGCAAGACAATGGAGCTGGCCGCTCGATTGAGACCTGCATATTCTCCATTCAGAGCCGAGCCATGGGAAAATGAACACATGTGCACACGCGGCAAGGTCCAAAGTTCAGTGGAGCGAACAACGACCTTGCACTGCGTCCTCAGTGAAACTTGTGCAGTTAATACGAGCCTATTGAGGGGCTTAGCCGAGGCCGTGAGTGGAGCGCTCTTGCCACATCTGGCAACATATAGGGTTGCCAGTTTCTTAACAAAAACTGGACTGATGATTGAAAACGAGGAATTTGGTCCTTAAGACCATTAGACACCTCATTTGTATGATCCAGAGGTATAAGATTACAACAACAAAAAAATGGCGACTAAAGACCAGAATCTCGAAGTCAACTAGACGTAACAAACCGAAGGACCATCCTGATCGGTTTTGTAGATTTAAAGAACTTTTTTTTATTAATTACTATTTTGTATCGTCCTTTTCTTATCAAAAGCAGACAGATGTTTCTATCGTATATATGAAAGTATGGTCAAAGACCAGAGTGAGATAGTTATACTAATAGTGTAATAAGGTAACCAGGGTCTGACGCTGGAGCTGGAGGATGGTCAAAGGAACTTATGAGCTGTCGGTGTGAATCCACACACCCACAGATTATGTACACGGACATTTTAAGAATATTCATATAGGAATACTTAATCTATGTTAAGAATAGATAAGAAAATGTTGGTCGGCTATGTGCTCCATGGAATGCATATGCATGGCTCTATCTGTGGCCGCACACAGATGTCACTACCGGTTAATTAAAATAAATAAATAAAAAAAAAACCATATCAAAAAGACGCTCATGAGTAAAGGTTATTATAAAGTAAGTGACTATCTTAATGATCACACTGTTTGGGAATAGGGACACTATTCATAGAGCCATGTTTGGCAACTACATTATTTATAATATTGTATTATTTTATATGTGTATGTAAACATACATACGACTGTAATCGTGTTAGGTGTGATTGTATCTTGTACTATATTGTATTTTTGTATTGTATTATTGTGATTGTTAACATTGAAAAGAGGAGATAAAAAATAGACCTTCAGAGTTTCTTGCCTATTCCTCTCGAGAAGGCTCTCCCAATTTCCGAACAGGTGTCGAGTCAATATATTTTTTCTTTTTTTTTTTTTCCTTTGTCGTACGTACGGACAAGGTTTTTGTTTTTTTTTTATTTAAGCTTTTTTTTTTGTTTTGTTTGTTGACGTCAATAAGTGCCTGTAAAGGTCTATGTTGAATAAATATTATTTTGATTTGATTTTGATTTTGATTTGATTTGAATGAAATTGATTGAAATCTGAAATCATTGAGTAATGTCATAATTTACTTCGGTTCCCTAGTCATTATGAGTCAGCTTCAGCTTTTTGATCGATTCGATATATTCAAATATTTGCAAAACTATCGATTTATTTCGATATATCGTATGGCAAGTATCGAATAATTCGATATATCGATATTAAATGAATATTCCTACTATTGACTTCCAGGTGACTTTTGCCAAGAAGTTCTGGCCGCACTGGCCTCTGATGAATTAATTGCTAATTTGCGTTACCTTCGCGCTACCTCATGGCGAGACAAATTGTTCGTTCATGCAAATGATGTGGGACACATTACAAGGGGCCAGAGACACGTGTCGCGGGTCAGCGGGGCTGCCCCGTGGCCAGGGGGAGGGGGTGGGTGGGTGCTAACTAGTGGCCAATTAGGCCGGGTGCGCCGCAAAAAGTAATCGACGCCAATTTATCCCAGTGACAGTTTAAGTGCAATGTGGCTACGTACGGAAAGTGACGCATTAAGCTTTCCACTTGGACTATACACGACGTTGTTACCAACCACATAGGAACGCTTTATGATCGAACTGTGAAATGTAATTCGTTATCATGTGTACGTCGCGAAATTAATTGTGTTAAAAGTTTATTAAAAAGCAGAATATAATTTAATATTTCTGTATTTTATGCGTTTTTCTATATCATTCGTTTGTTTTATTATATATTTAAGGTCGCTCGAACATCGCAGGTCGTTCGCGGCCACAGTGCACTTATAGTTCTTTTTAATAATAAATTAAATTAAAGAACTTAAAAGTATTTTGAGGTTCATTCAGACATTGACTTAAATTTTTACTTTAATTCTATCTTGATTAAGGAATGGACATTCTACAAGGAAGTGTTTCGTCATTCTGCAAGGAAGAAGTTACAGTCAGATATAAAAATCTAATTCTTAGTTAATCCAATTGAACATATTAATAAATTATTTGATTCCTTTTAATTATTTTCAGGTGATGCAGAGATATAAAGAGGTAGATGTACAAAAGACATTAAAAACAGATGTTAACACATACACAGAAGATACTTAATACATAAATAAAACATATATAACACATTTTTAACTTAGAGAGCAAATTTGCGGGGCCATCTAGGTGCAACAATGTGCGATCATCTCGAAACCTGTACAAAATCATTCTCCGAACCTAGAGCTGAGTTTGGCAGCGGTCTGTCCTTGTCATACTCTATACAAAATGACAGGGGGGACTGTTGTCGGATTGGTTTTTGGGTTTAGAGAATCACGCTAGAATCGACACCATTGCAGGGTTAATTTAATTATGTTAGGATAGCTTATTAGTATTAGATTAATTAATTTTATTGTATAAAGTATTGAAATTAAGTGTATTGTTAAATGGTTGTATGTAGGTATAAATTAGGATAGTTATTAGATAAGTAAGTGCTGCGCAACTCACGTTAATGTTAAGTCACGGAATAGTATTATAAGATAATATGACGCTGTACGTACAGTACGTAGCAGATACAAACGAGGACAGTTTTAAAAAGGCACGGACTACGTGGAGTAGACATATAAAATATATAAAAAAAAACACATTTTTAAATTAAGTTCCCTCAAAAAAATGAATTATTTCAACAATAGTGAAGTAACGCGTACAACGACAAATAATGGCTAATTTTCCGAGCGATTTTAACCAATACAGCATTAATCCTTATCCAATTAAATACCTTAAATACATAGTTGATTTAATACAGATCTATATGGCCCTACAGCATATGATTTCCATGAATCCCAACTAATATTATAAGTGCGAAAGTAACTCTGTCTGTCTGTCTGTTACGCTTTCCCGCTTAAACTTCGCAACCGATTTTAATGAAAGGACATTGTTCAATTTTGGCCTAAGAACCGACGTGAATATAAATTATACTATAATTTTTATTTATTTTTATATTATTTGAAACATATTTTAGTATTCCACGGACACTTCAAATAAATAAATTCCAAATAAAAAGTTGGGTCACAATTATTGATGCCGTATAAAATGTTTTCCGTCAGCCAGTGCTGCCAGTTTCGGAAGTTTTCGCGATTTCGGTAAATACGGATCGAATTGAAAACCTCCTCCTTTTTGAAGTCGGTTATTAAAATTAGTTGATAACACTTTATTCATTTAAATACCTAAATTGACTAGCTAGAAAAAAACTAGTATTATATATTTTTTAAGCGAAATCGCGAATTTCCAGCTTGGCATTCGAGTATTATAGTTTTCGTAATTGGCAGCACTGGTGTACTTCATACCTTATCTGTGTCCGTTTCATTTAATTTTTTATTGCTTTGCGACTATCGTTTCTTTTGTGATTTTCTATGCGTTTCATGGTTTTATTCTAATAACTTTGGCTTGATTACGGACTCCGATTACATTGCGTAGGTACTTGGTAGACTCGGCTGTGTGTAAAGGATCTGTGTGCGGATTTTGTAAAATGATAATTGTCAAAGAGTTATCTTAAACTTGACTAGGTACTATCTCTTTTCCTAGTATCTAGTAGAGTATTCCTTTCCTAGTTCTAGAAGAGAACATATATAGCTGTACATAGTATTGTTAATATTACTTTGATATTACTACTCTGATATTTCACGCAAGGTTGGTTATTTTTTATTTATAACCTCAAAATATTAACTTTTTTCGTAATTATTTTAGTTTCCTGAAGTGTCTGTTCGTGAAAACTTAGGTATTTCATAGGATTCCATAATTTTAAGAGTTTATATAAGTCACTTTCGATTCGAACGGTTCTTAGGCAGAACATGTATGGAGCCGGAACAATGTCCTTTGGTACAGACAATCTTTACATAGATCCTGAGACAGAACATAGGCTACTTTTTATTAAAAAAAAAAGGGATGTAGGGGTTGTAATAGAGGTTGAAAGATTGTATGGGAAAACCATGAAACTTTATATTTAAGCATTTGATATGAAGTCATTAAACATTTGTTCTAGCATTTTTGAAATTCCGACTAGCTAGGGGATGAAATAAGGGTTGAAAGTTAGTATGCAAGTACGTCAAATATCACGTCGTAAGAAACAAATAATCGTTTGTTCTAGCATTTTGAAATTTTTGCCAGTGTGGGGGTGAAATAGGGGGTTGAATTGAAGATAAGACCATGAATCTTGGTACCTTAGACATAAGGGACCAGGATTAAACTAATTTCAAGCGGGCGAAACCGTGGGCGGAAGATAATGTATAATATATAATAAATGCGAGTATATACAACGTCGTCGTCGTCGTCCTTTTTGGCGATTTCTGTCTTTCCTAGTACTGAAAGCTAAAATGGTCCCATAGAGTTTTTTGATCCCCATATGAAATAGAATCGATTGGCATAAAAAAAAATTTGGACTTTTTGCGTTTTTTTTGCCAACTGTAAGTTTTTTACAAAATCTGTGAATGCAGTTCAAAATATGTCAAAAAGTTAGGGAAGGTTCTAAGAACGTTTTGCTGTAACTGCAACGGTTAAGGTACTTGCCCTTACTGCCCCGTTTCAAAAATACACCCTGCAGAGGCTATATTATTGTAAAGTTCAATTAAGATACATTTTTCCACATCCACATTAGTAGTTAAAAAAAAAGAGGAACAATTATACATTCAAACTTTTTTTTGGATTTGCCAAACATGATCAAAATGGACTATTCAAATGAAGAAACCCAAACAGGAATGTAAAACTTCAAAGACTTACAAAAACACAATGCATAAGCCGAAGCTCCGTAAGCAAATTAAGTGGCGACAACGTCGAGACGTACTGGCGTATCAATCTTTACATTAACACTAGAATACCGCCGCTATTACCTAAGACAGACGAGCTAGCGGTGCAGCACGACGAGGCGTCACCAGTACTGCAGCGCGCCGCTAATTTTGCCGACTCGTCACGAAGCGAGACTCATTAGGACACATTTTTGGCTCCAGGCCTCGCACGGAACTACGAAATAAGTTCGCCACAGGCAATATCCGTTTGACAAAGCTATACTTTGAGAGGTAACTTTTTTTACTTATACAATTGCTAATTCTCAAGATACCTTCTTTTTAGTGAGAACTAATAGACTTAGTTCTACAGCAAAGATCCCTTTTTTTTTTTTTTTCTGCTGAGGAAAATGCATTGAATTGCATACCCCGGCTGCGGAGAGCCGGTGGTTATGTGGGGCTCTCCTCCCCAGAAGGGGGAGGCCTACCCACTAAAAACCTCAGCGATGGCCATCCTCTGGCGTTGCAGGGGGCCCTCAGGATCGAGTGTCGCAACTGAGGACCCCCGGCCTTTGCACCCCTGGGTGCGTCAGGGGAGCCCTTCTCGGGGAGTAGTGATCTTGCCGCCTCCTCCCCTCCAACCTCCTACGACGTCACCCCCCGGCCATCCGGGGGTGAGGTCCCTCCCAGGTCGACTCCACGGGCACGAACTGCGTCGCGCCCGCCACAGCAAAGGTCCCAAAGGTCTACAACCACCTGCAAGGGTCTACGTCAGCGAAACAAAAATTTGGGGTCCATGAAATGAAAACGGGGTCCACGACAATGGATCTCAACATACACTGGTAGTACCTATTTTTTACATTATACTATCTTTTTACATTATACTAAATTTTGGTTTCCTCTGCATCGCCCCTCTCCTGAGGGGCGGTCGCCCTCACGATTTGCCTATATGGTTTCTAGAAAGGCCAGGGCCAGGCTGAGTTTAGTCGGTAGGTCATGTGGCTGGACCGTTCCGGTCTCGTGGAGTCCGACATAACCTCCGTGACACTTGCCGTTGTGGGGGTATCCTGGGTACGCTTCGTACTCCTTGTGAGGATTCTCAGCCTTCCTCTCCTGAGGAAAAAAAAAATTTTGGTTTCCTATCTTTTGGTTTGTTCTCAGGACGTATTTTTAGCTGATAAGAATGGGCGCAAGAAACTTATCAGTTTTATGAAAGTAATAACCACATCAATCAATACATAGTATAAAACAAAGTCGCTTTCGCTGTATGTCCGTATGTATGCTTAGATCTTTAAAACTACGCAACGGATTTTGACGCGGTTTTTTTTAATAGATAGAGTGATTCTTAAGGAAGGTTTGTATGAATAATAAATGCATAATATAGTAGAGAAACACTGATAAATTTAAAGGTTTCTAATGTGATGTCGTAAATAAGCACGTTTTTTTGCGCTTATATTGCAAACGCTGGCTGAACCCTACGAGATAGACCAAAATAATGTACTACAGTATTGTACAACTTACAAAAATCCACAAAAAAGTCCGCGATGGTATATGTCTATCTCTTAGGGATAACCCACCATAACCATTTTTTCACTGCAACCCGTGCGAAGCCGGGGCGGGTCGCTAGTTTACAATAAATTATGTCGAAGCCATAAAAAATATGTACAGTTAGACGGGAAGACAAATATTAACACATTAGATTAGAATGTAATGTCTTCAATTCAACTTGGTGTTGATTTTGATTGCATTGGCATTATTTAAATAATCATTGACTTTGTAATAGCCCTTACTCATTGGCGTGTTTTTAACGTGCTCCTTGAACTTATGAAGAGGCAGTTCAGCTACACTATGTGGAATCTTGTTACAAAAATTTATACATTTGCCCATAAACGAACCTCTAGTTTTTTTGTAGCCAGTACGTTGGAATATATGATACCAATGTTTGGTCTTAATTTTAATAACTCAATAATTACTTTGCCACATATTTTGACTATAGTAAGTAACACAATTAAACTATAGTTTTTATAGATACAATGTGAACTTGTTTAAACTTGGGTTCAAACTTTTTATCTGAGGCCAGCTTCTAATTGATGACTCTGTAAAATACAGGGAGAAAGTAGCTTTTGCCAATTACTTTGCTGGTTCTTTCCAGTACAAGCTCCCCTTCCGAAGACTTACTTATCTATACTCTATACTAATATATAAAGCTGAAGAGTTTGTTTGTTTGTTTGTTTGAACGCGCTAATCTCCGAAACTACTGGTGCGATTTGAATAATTCTTTTTTTGTTGGATAGTCCATTTATCGAGGAAGGCTATAGGCTAAATAACATTACGCTATGACCAATAGGAGCAAAGACAGAGCGGTAAATGTGTAAAAAACGGGGAAAATTATTCATTTTTGAAGGCTTTCTTTGCGTGCGCTGCGAAAACGGTTCAAGATACACAAAAAATATGTATGAAAGAATTATTCCTCTATACATGATCTAAAAAAAGTCCGCGACGGCATATGTCTATCTTTTAAGGTTTAGTCACAATGACCGTTTTTATGGTACCAAATTTGGTCGAAATAATTTGTTTAAGTTGTATCAACATAATAATACTAAAAATTCTGCGGAAACTCGACCATTCCGAAAATCCCGCAAGAACGGGAACTATGTGGGAAAAACCAAAAATCTGCCGGAAGTCACTATTCCACGCGGACGAAGTCGCGGGCAAAAGCTAGTTAATTAATAAGATCTTATGAATTTGTGACATAATAAACAAAATCGCATCAACGCAGAGTTTGAAGGCGATTACACCGAGTACTTAGTGAACGCAGCTGAAGTTCGAACATACAACTAAGCGGTTCTCAGATTCTCGTTCGCCGCCTTTAAACCGTGACCAAAATTGCACGCTTCAGACAGTGCCTTGATTTCTCAAAAGCATGAGTTTAGTCATGTTCTTTCCTCTTGACATTGGATCAAAATCTAAATCTAAATAATCTTTATTTCACCGAAAATAAATCTATACTTATAACAAATCTGTAGAGAGGCTAAAAATAATTTCCAAAATAGAAATATATTTCCAAAATAGAAATATATTTCCAAAATAGAAATATATTTCCAAAATAACTATCAGGGGGTGATTAGGGATCGATACTGATGCCAAAAATGCAGTCAGTAAAATTTTTGTCTGTCTGTCTGTATAACCGATATAGAAACAAAAACTACTAGACGGATTTTAACGAAACTTGGTACAATTATTACTCATACTCCTGAGCTAGTTAAAGTATACTTTTGATAAGAATCCAATGTTTTTGAGGGATTCTTCTATGAGGGATATAAACCCGGAAAAATAACAAAAAAACCGGCCAAGTGCGAGTCGGACTCGCGCACCGAGGGTTCCGTACAAACCTGCAAGGTGAATTTCAACTTGATAGCTCTACGCGTTCATGAGGAAAAAAGTAATAAGTTAATATTTATTAAAAAATATATATTTTGTAATGTAACTAAAAATTTAAGGTTTTCGGATTTTTTCCTTTATGTGTGCTATAAAACGTTGCTTCATGCCAAATTTCAAGATTCTAGGTCGACTGGAAGTACCCTTTAGGTTTTGATTCCCTTGCGAGTACTTGCGAGTTTCAAAATATGCAGCTTAAATTGCTGTTTCTTTTGATTGCGTTGACATAGAAGTTTGATTTTGTTACAGCTTAAAGGTATTATAGACCTGAGTATTTGGTATTAATTTCAATTTAATACCTCTACGCGTTTATGAGGAAATGGGTAGTAAGTTTAAAATTATTAAAAAATATATATTATGTGATGTAACTAAAAATTTATGGTTTTCGTAATTTTTCCTTTATCTATGCTATAAGACGTTGCTTCGTACCAAATTTCAAGATTCTGAGTTCACGGGAAGCACCCTGTAGGTTTTGATTCCCTTGCAAGTGTCGAAAATTTGGGGCATAAACGGCTGTATCTTTTGATTGCGTTGGCTTAGAAGTTTGATTTTTCACAGCTTCAAGGGACAGTAGACCTGAGTAACTGATATAAATTTCAGCTTCATACCTCCACGCGTTCCTGAGAAAAAGGGTCTTGACAGACGGACTTACAGACGGACAACAAAGTGATCCTATAAGGGTTCCGTTTTTTCCTTTTGAGGTACGGAACCCTAAAAAAACGCTATTAAAAGCTGAAGATTCATTGTATGAATAATGAGAGAAACTCTATTATTTTTTCAAGAAAAGTCCTTAGCGCTCGGCACATAAATATCAGATAGCGCAATAACTCGCTGAACGCCATCGCAGGTATTGAGCGACGAGCGAAGTTCGCTAACTGGGGCGTCACAACTCTCGTCCTGCATTAACACAGACAGTTTCCATGCAGACACCAATTCTTCCTTCTCAGTTTTCATTTGCATTTCGATGCTACACAATTTTGAACTTTGTTTTCAAATTAATACGTCAGTGTATGTCTCTTCCGTTCGTATAATATTAATTAGATCTCCATCAAATATTACGAACACGAAAGTTTGTAAGTATGGATAAATGTTTGTTACCCTTTCAAGTAAAATGTACTAAATAGATTTTAATGAAACTTTACAATTATATAGCTTACTAGCTGACCCGCGCCCACTTCGTTGGGCATAATATTAATAATCCCCGAAGCGAGCACGAAAGCGAACTGAATTAAACCCGAAGCCATCGCGCGCCGTCCGCTGATGATGATGATGATGATGATGACACTCAACAATAATGTGGCTTTCTATTGGTGAAAGAATTTTTAAAATCGATGATGATGATGACGATGATGATGATGATACTCCGCAATAATGTGGCTTTCCATTGGTGAAAGAATTTTTAAAATCGGTCCAGTAGATCCCGAGATTACCCCTTACAATTTACAAACACACAAACTTTACTTCTTTATAATATTAGTATATCCGAAGAACAAATAGGATATAATTTTTAAAGATATTAAATTAAATATTGTCCTTTTCTTAGATAGATAGATAAAACGTTTATTGAATTCTGCAAAATACACATAAATCTATACTAATATTATAAAGAAGTAAAGTTTGTGTGTTTGTATATTTGTTAAATTGTAAGGGCTAATCCCAGGATCTACTGAACCGATTTTAAAAATTCTTTCACCAATAAAAAACCACATTATTGCTGAGTGTCATAGTTTATATAAAAAACCGAAAAATAAAAAGGCTTTTACATGGTAATCCGTTTCGCAAACTGAATCAAAGAAAAGTCGTTTCTTACGAACGCTGCCTTAACTATGAAAGATATATTTTTGAGTTCTAGAGAAAAGACGTGGAGCTTGAAAATGCCTACAAAAAAGTCAACAACAGCATATGTCTAACTTTTATATTTAAGTTACAAAAAGTAATATTTTTAATATTAGTATAGATAATTTAATTTTTAATATTAATAAAATAATTTAAATTATTACGTCATATTTATTAGTCATATATTACCAAAAATTATAAATCTTTGTGAAAATAAGTAAAATCATCGTCTTAAGTGTGAAGACCAAAGCAGCGGACGGCGCGCGATGGCTTCGGGTTTAATTCGGTTCGCGTTCGTGCTCGCTTCACTGATTATTAATATTATGCCCAACGAAGTGGGCACGGGGTAGCTAGTCTATACTAATATTATAAAGAGGAAAGATTTGTTTGTTTGTTTGTTTGTAATGAATAGGCTCCGAAACTACTGGACCGATTTCAAAAATTCTTTCACCTTTGGAAAGCTACATTATCCCCGAGTAACATAGGCTACTTTTTATCCCGGAAAAATCGACAGGTCCCACGGGATGCGCAATAAAGGCTTCGTTCAAAAACTACTGCACAGATTTTCATGCGGTTTTCATCAATAGATAGAGTGATTCTTGAGCAAGGTTTTGCGGTATTTTTTATCTCTGTAGAAAAACGGATAGACCCACGGGAAGCGCGATAAAACTTCGCGCCGTAAATCGACTTCCGCGCATATGTAGCCGTGGGCAAAAGCTATGACCCTTAACCCTCTATAGACCCAATCCCGAAATCCACGCAGGCGAAGCCGCGGGCAGAAAGCTATATCTAATAAAACAAATGGTAATAATTAAGAAAAAAACAAAAGTACAATCAAACACTACAAATATATGTATGCTGCAGAAAGCAAAAGGTCAAGGCTCCGCTAAATATTTGCCTAATTTAGGCAAATAACTGATTTTCAGCCATCACCTTTTTTTTTTTGAGTGAGTGGAGTTTTGAAATGAGCAGATAAAATTAATGAGCCAGAAAAATAAAAATAATAGTAAAAAAAGAGCTACATGAGGCTATAACTATCTTTGTCACGGTAGAATACACAAAGTGTCAAGCGAGTACGAAGAAATATTTAAAATACTTTCAAATAAATATAATTACAAATATATTAAGTATATATACAAAAACAAAATATAATACTAATATACATATATGTATATAAATGTAACAACAACAAACTGAAAACTGTTCGACCGTGGCACCACTTACGACCACCACGGACGACCTCCATAGTCGAGTGGGTAATACACCGGTTTCAAGGTGTCGCCATCTCTGAGGACCCGGGTTCGAATCCCGGTGGGGGCAGATGTTTGTGTGATGAATGCGAGCATTTGTACCTTAGTCATGGTTGTTGATATATATTTCTATAAAAATTATTTATATATGTATAATATATGTATGTCTATCCGTTACCCTAGATCCTATTGCACAAGCCTTATAGAGCTTAGTTTGGGCTCGGCTAATTGGTGTAAGTGTAATAAATATTTATTATTATTATTCATATATTTAATTTAATAATCTTAAATTTAAGTTTTTTACAATATAGATATATAAAATAAATATAAATACTATAAAAAACTTAAACCTAGTATGCCGCCGGTAGCGAGGCAAGGCCCAAACAAACCGGTGGTTAGGGCTGCAGACAGAGAAATCACTGCTTTTTGTATCCGACCCTTGATCCATCCGTCAAGCGAGAGCCTCTTAAGATGTTGATCGAGACTCTTTGCTATCAAGCCATTCGCAGACACAACTATCGGAACAATGATTGTCGAATCAACATCCCACATTATTATTATTATTATTCATATATTTAATTAATAATCTTAAATTTAAGTTTTTTACAATATAGATATATAAAATAAATATAAATACTATAAAAAACTATTATTATTATTATTATTACTTCCCCTGTGCTATACATAAAACTTAGGGATGCCTATGCCTTCTTATCGAAAAGAGACAGTTTCTTGTTGTTTGTATCGTATATGTGAAAGTATGTTCAAAGACCAGAGTGAGATAGTTATACTAATAGTGTAATAAGGTAACCAGGGTCTGACGATGGAGCTGGAAAATGGTCAAAGGAACTTATGAGTTGTCGGTGTGAATCCACACACCCATAGATTACGTACACGGACGACAACATTAAGAATATTCATATAGGAATACTTAATCTATGTTAAGAATAGATAAGAAAATGTTGGTCGGCTATCTGCTCCATGGAATGCATATGCACGGCTCTGTCTGTGGCCGCACACAGATGTCACTACCGGTTAGTGAAATTGAGTCAAAACTGAAATCATTGAGTAATGTCATAATTTACTTCGGTTTCTTTGTCATTATGGGTCAGCTTTAGCTTTTTTAATCGATCCGATATTTTCATAAATATATCGATATTTTGAATAAAAAAGTTCTTTTATTATTTCGATATATCGTATGATAGCAATCGAATAGTTCGATATATCGATATTAAATGAATATCCCTTGCGTACATGAAAAAATCAATGAAAGTCGAAGAAGCTAGGGAAGTGTGTTTGGATCGTAGCGTCAGTCTATCCCTTTGACAAGGAGGCGTCAGTATTTGTATGTATGAAAGAAACAAAAGAAAATGTCTCTTTTGCAGTTTGGCTGTAAGTAACTTTTTATAACATAACATAACTCTTTATTGTGCTCATAAAATACACAACAAAAAAAATAAAGCAACAAATAGCAAATGTGCAAAAGGCGATCTTATTGCTAAACAGCAATCTCTTCCAGGCAACCTAGGACCAGGGAAGTACTAAAAGAAGATTTAAACATAGGACGGGCGCAGTAATTGGACAGGACAATAGGCTATAACTAGTTTAAGTTAAGGAATCTTTGACAGGAAGTGAACACGGCCTTGATTCTTAAAGGACTCCAGCGTTCGCGCTCTCCTAATACTCTCAGCGGGAGAGTTCTATAACCGGACGGCATAAGCCGAAAAGAAGTATGAAAAAAAATTGGTACTTCGGGGAGGTATATCAAGAGTTAGATTAAAATTAGAACGCAAAGCACGACATGACGAATGGACTCGAAAAGAGAACAAAGATCTTTATGTTCGTATTTATGTGATTTGTACTTTTTTTTCTTCTTCAGGAGAGGAAGGTTGAGAATCCTCACAAGAAACGCGAAACGTGCCAAAGACGTCGGACTGCACGCGGCCAGAGCGCTCTGACCACGTGACCTGCCGACTCAACTCAGCCTGCGATTAAGTTCTAAGAACCATATAGGCAAATCGTGAGGTTATGTGTACAGTTTTTGTATATTAAATGTAGCGTTTAAACTTGAATTACAGTTGTGTACTGGATACAGACTTCCCATTGGACTTAATTCAGTGAAATATGGGGTTCGCCAGTCGGATCGTTGTGGAAACAGCTTAAAAACTCAACCTTAATTGAGGGGGCCCATACACGAAATCGGGTCCACATGCGCCGCGAATTAAGATAAAAACAGGTAATTTATTCAAAGAGCACATCGCCGGGAATTAATTCCTCGTCCAATCTGTATGTGTGGGGTGTCAATAAATCTAAATATTCATCAGGGGCGAGTCCTCATTTACCCAGCATTAATTACAGGCGCCCTGTAGGACGGGCGTTTTAATATTCCCGCAGAGTGCGGTGCTTCGCGCTTTGGGGGTCTTACGACGTTGTTTTAAGGTTGCTTTTCGCGTTGTGAGGCAGGTGATCTCGACTCGGGTTTGATGCTTGTTTATGTGACAGAGCGGTGATGCAGTCTCCGAGGAAGATCAGCGATGGACCAACTTATTTGTGCAGTCGGTGTTGCTAGAGGTGTGTTTAATGATAATTTTAAGGAGTTAAATTAAACTAGACCATGAAGGGCATCCATGAAAAAAAAAACTATTTACTAGATTTCGTTTAAACCAATTTTTGGAAGGGTAAGGAAGTTTCCATAGTAATGTAGATTTCGTATTTTCTTTAGTTTTATCATTCTTTTATTTATCCTCAAGTTACAGGGGGGTAGATACATTTTACCACTTTAGAAGTGTCTCTCGCGGAAAAAAATGATATTACGAACCTCAATATCATTTTTGAAGATCTATCAAAAATAATAATGATAAAAGCTGATGGCTGAAAATCTGTGATTTGTCTAAATTAGGCAAATATTTAGCTGAGCCTTGACCTTTTGCTTTCTGCAGCATACATATATTTATCGTTTTTGATTGTATGTTTGTTTTTTCTCAATTATTACCATTGTTTTAGTAGATTTATGTGTATTTTGTAGAAAATAATAAACGCTTTATCTATCTATAAGTATTCCGTACCTATGGGTTTGATAAATAAAAAATTTGGTTTCAATCCTAAGTATGTGGAATCCTCAAATTTATTATTATTGTTCTATATTTGTGTGAAAATCTTACTGTGATTCACAGAAAACATCTAAGTTTCAACAATATAGTTTTTATAGTTTCAGAAAAAAGTTGCTGTGACATATGGTCGGACGGACAGACAGACAGACATGACGAATCCATACGGGTTCCGTTTTTTGATATTTAGTTACGGAGCCGTAAAAAGCAACTGAAGGTCTTATTGTTAACGAAGAATACTTAATTCGAAATACCCAACAGCGGAAAAATATTTGGCATAAAGGCGTCTGTAGTTCCAAATTTGTTTACTGAACAGGTAACTTGGTCTACGTGTAACAAGGCAGCCCTTAATAATAACGAGAAACTACCCCCGTTACAGGGGTTCCGGCGTCCGTGCCGCACATTCTAAGTTAGTAGATACCTTACGATCTCCATGGGTCTATTAATTTATGCGATCGCGTTTCCTCAGACACATGGTCACTGTGGCAAGTTTTGCTGTGAAAGGAATTATTTTGTTTGGAAAGGAATTTTAGTCTTCTAATATGAAGCTATAAGTTAAAACAATGACCCATCTCTCCTGCCAAAACACGACACGAATACCTTGCCCTGATCTAACAGTTATATTAAAAGAAGTTATATTAAAAAGTTATATTGAAAAATAGCACCTCTACTATTTTCTCTACATTAAGCACGAATGCATTCGTTGCGATGTAGAGAAAATACGCAATAATTTTGTCTACATCAAAAGATTACTCGAAAGACTTTACAAAATTAAGCAATGCTACACGTTTCTCTCCATTTACCGCGCTTCGCATGATTTAGTAGAGACGCGCCGCCGCTTAAAAGATATTCGCGCAGTTTTTATGACTCTTATTTCACTTGCAAATTACACAAATTTTAATGTCCTGCAACCCGTTGCTGTGTTTCTTCTAAATAGCGCGGCGCTCGGGTCTAAATCGGCCTCAAAATATATCTGTAGTAATGTTCGTAGAGTTGTCTTTGGCGCTACAGCTTAAAGTATTGCATTTTATTTATGGTAATTATTAAGCTTCCGAGTTTCTTGTAAGTTAATTTAGTAAGTACTCTATCAATTTCCTAATGATGGTAGAGCTAATATTAGGTCGTTTGCATTGAGATTTTCAAGACATGTTATTATATGTTTGCACTAGTGTTGTAACGGAGGCCTTCTTAACGGAGGCCGAGGCGGATGCGAAGGCGATGAGTTTCACTTCCGGATGCGGAGGTTAACGGAGGCGGAGGCGAAGATGAAAGATCACCATCTAATATGAGTCTGTTTTCTTTATTATATCCGTTTATTAAAATTTTTCATAGCATGTGGTTACAATTGTTGTCGTCATTTTCAGATTCCTCTCACTGTCACTGCGATTTGTCAATATGTCAGCCAGATTAGAACGCTTTGTGTTGGTGAAAATACTTGCTTCATCATGCATTGGGTTTGATTCTACTCTAGCTTTTTTAGCAGCACGATTTGTGACCATTTCGCGCGGTATTGCTCTATGATTACGAAATAAAACTCCGTTCCAACTCCGTTTGATTCTACTCTAGCTTTTTTAGCAGCACGATTTGTGACCATTTCGCGCGGTATTGCTCTATGATTACGAAATAAAACTCCGTTCCAACTCCGCGAAAATTGTGCGGAGGCGGAAGCGGAGGCGAAGGTACGATTTCTTGCGGAACTTCCGCAGTAACGGAGGCGGAGGCGGAGGCGAAGTTCCGTTACAACCCTAGTCTGCACTTCAACAGACATTAAACTAGCCAAATTCTTCAACACATATCAAATACATATTTTTTTCATGAATTGGTAATATTTTTAATTTTTTGAACTGGTTACGCCAATTTATAAAGTTCAAAATTATTTATTTTTTTATGGTACATCACAAATCTTTCTATCCTATTCCTATGCACGTACAATCGAATACCGGTGGCGGCGCCTAGCGGCGAGAATAAACATTAGTTAGTTGATTAACCGCCGCCCGAACGAGCATTGAGTTCCTCGCTTATTTTCGTTTTTTTTTATTAAACCTCTGGACATTGCATCCCAGTAATTTCAAAATAGTGTCAGCCACGCGATCCCGTCATAGATTGTGGAATGTGTAGATTGTGTCCAAAAACCCTGTTGTCTGGAAGAGAGGCGGGCCCGCCGTTGAAGATCCGAGGGTTGGAGCGAGAGGCGAGCCACCGCCATCCAGAACGGTAAGTACTTGCTATCTTTCACAACTTCCCTTCTATGCTGTGTGTACCACTTTTATTATAAATTAACAAGTCCATTGCTTACGTTACCTACTGATTATATCGAAGAATATAATTTCATATACTTGGCGCGACTATTTTGTGGTTCTTCTCACTTGATATTGAAACATACCATCCGCCCTTATTAGAATAATCTAGTAAGAGAATATATATAATTAATAAAATAAAACAATTTAACAAAATCTCAAGTAATATTAAAGTTATTAGAATTATGTAAGAAATAAACAGCAATTTTTTTCATTTTCAAATATAACTAGACTGGAATATTGATTTCACGCGGTAATCGAACCCGCGACCCTTAGTAGTAACCGACTATTCGACCGCTGCACCAAACGTGTCGTAGGAATTATAGACTAATAGATGCAGACTTATAATTTTTTTTATTACACATTATGTAACTGTAGCATAATCTATTTTATTAAATGAGATTCTCAATTTATTCTTTTTATTGCAACTTATAAATTGGATATTTTTACAGTTTCAAGGAGAATTAGCAGCATTAAACATTAATTTGAACCCGATACCTTCACGAGTTCTTCACTACCAGGAAAGTTGTGGACATGATGTATGCTACAGTATGGGGTTCTTCAAAAGGGGAGTAAATAGGTTTTTGAAGGGTCGGCAACGCGCAAGTGACACCCCTGGTGTTGCAAGTGTCCATAGGCTACGGTAACCGCTCACCATCAGGCGTGCCGTAGGCCTGTTTGCCACCGTCGTGGTATAAAAAAAAATGAATGGATGGGGTGGGAGAGGAACACCAAAGATAAAATGTATGGACTGTGTGAATGTTGAAGAAGGAAGTGAATGTCGAAATGGCGAGTGATAGAGGGGAGTGGAAGGCATTTTTCGCCGATCCCAAATAATTTGGGAATAGGGCAAGAGAAAAACCACGGGAAGGAGGAGGTCACCTACCGATTGACTCAGATACTCACCGGGCACGGCTGCTTCGGTGAGTATCTGTGTCGAATAGGACGGGAGGGATCGACACATTGCCACCACTGCGCATCCGACCTTGACTCGGCCCAGCACACGCTGGCGGAGTGCCCCGCGTGGGCCTCCGAGCGTTGAGTCTTGGTCGCCGGCATTCATTGCGACAATGCTGGCGGACGAGGGAGGTTAGAGTGCTGTGGCCTCCTTCTGTGAAGCAGTGATGTTCCAGAAGGAGGCCGCCGAGCGGGGTCGGGAGATGGCCGATCCCGCTCGAAGGAGGCGGCGCTGGGCTCGGTAGCACAACTGCGGTGCCGCCGCGGGTCGGCGTTACCGTACTAACCTAACCTAATACGGCGACCCGGGAGGGACCACGCTCCTTTCGTGGCCGGGGGGCGTCGTCGGTGGGGGAGATCGGGGGAGGTATTGTAGCCTCCCCCGAGGAGGGCTCCCCTGCTCCCCGAGGAGGGCAGCAGGGGAGCGGAGGCTGGGGGTTCCCTACATCCCGAAGGTTTTTAGTAGGTAGGCCTCCCCTTTCTGGGAAGAAGAGCTCCACATAACCGCCGGCTCGCCACAGCCGGGGTATGCAATTTAGTGCATTTTCCTCAGGGGAACAAAAAAAAGGGCATGAGAAAAAAGAAGATCGTCTCAAGTTCTTCGGTTTAGGCAAATGTATAAATTTTTATAACAAGATTCCACATAGTGTAGCTGAATTGCCTCTTCATAAGTTCATCATGTTAAAAAGACGCTAATGAGTAAGGGCAAAGTCAATGATTATTTAAATGATGCCAATGCTTGGAGTTGATTTAAAGACATTACATTCTAATGTGTAAATATTTGTTTTCGCGTATAAATTGTAAACACATGTGTACGTTGTATGATAACGACATAATTTATTGTAAAAGTTTGTTATTACTTGTGATAAAGCTGATAAGTTTCTTGCGTCCATTCTTCTTATCAGCTAAAAAATACATCCTGATTTCTATAAAGTCATATTTGAATAAAGTTAATTTTGGTTTGTTTGGTTCGTTTTCTTTGGTACGGAGTAAAGAACCCTAAAAACAATATAATTCAAAACGCTATTTCTAATATCCTAAACAAATTTAATAGGCTTCTATAATTACATTTTAAAAATATATAACGTTTTAATGAAGCTTTTGCATGAGTTATAAGCGATAAGAAAGATTCCATTAGGATAAGTACATAATTAAAAAGTGTGAGTGTCCGTCCGTCTGGCTGTATCGGAGACGTCAGCATTCCCTCTTTAATTAACATAATTACGTAATTTTGCTGGACTTTGATCTTCTTTGGGGTCTGAAGAGGTTTTCTTCTATAAATGTCGCTTTAACAGTTCACTGCTCTTTTATATAAATAAACTCTGTATTGAACACAATTACAATAAAAATATTAGGTACAAACTTAAGTGGTCCAAAGGCGGACTTATCTCTCAAGGGAAATTTCTTCTAGCCAAACCTATGGTTATGTGAATGAAAAAATATTGGGGACACAGTATTTATATATAATTGATTTTTAAAATGTATATAATAGAAAAAAAACATTTATACTACATACAATACATACATTTTAAAATAGATATGATTAATTAATTTAATACATCACACATAATCATAAATATATAGTACATGCATACACACATATATACATACACACATATATATATATATATAGAATATGATCAAGTGCAGAAAGTAGTCTAATGGCCGTTTTCACCAACCTTGTCTTAGCTTAGGTGACTCCTAAGTGACATGCTGTCACCTTTTATATTAACTGAAAAGAGTGAGACAGCATGTCTCTTAGGAATGACTTAAGCTAAGACAAGGTTGGTGAAAACGGCCATCGGACAAACTACATAAGTAGTGTTCCTTTGGATTGCGCTTAAAAGAAGCAATGGATTGACAAACTTGAACAGTGGCTGGCAGCTCGTTCCACAATCTAGATAGATAGATAGATAAACTCTTTATTTACATATCTTCATCACACACAAACATATTACACGGACAAACTTAAATTAGACTAAGCTAAAACTTAACAATAACTAAATAAATGCAAACTATAAACTAAGTTGTGTGTACTGCAGAAGTGTAAATAGGTCGTAGCTCAGTGACTGGGATTGCCCACATACGGATGTGAGCAAAGCACTGGTATTCTGCTACAACCTGAGGGTTTCATGCGCACAAAATTAAAGAATGAAAAAGAAAATACATGAATTTATATAAGGATGTATATATTATATAAGTGTGTGGATATAAATATACTAACATAAATAAACACAATTAACATTGTCATAGTACATAAGTACATAAGATTAAAAGAAAAAGTAATAAAAATATATAATGTTGTTTGGAATGATTTGGTGATTATAACTACGAGTATATATTTAATTCATTAAATCTTCTCGCCTCTTATGTTCAAATGGCAAAATCCGTCACCAAGTATCTCCTTGGAATACCCAAATGCTGTTTGTTTAAAAGATACAATTTTATATGCTTCTTAAACAAAGATCTCGATGTCAGTTGTCTCAAGGGTGGAGGTAAATTGTTCTAGCAACAGTAAAGGAGCAGAAGTAAAATTTGGAGTTCCAAAAAGGAACATTTAAAATAGGACACACACAAGTACGCTGCGGCCGGGTAGAACGTGGCAATAAGTCAAATGAAGGGGTACTGAGAATCTTAAAAACAAGGCATAGGATATGCATATCTCGTCGATATCTGATGGGCAACCACTTCAAGCGAGAGCGATATTCAGAGATTATGTCGATTTTTTTTTATGGGATAGGGCAGCAAACGAGCAAACGGATCACCTGACGGTAAGCGATAACCGTTGCCCATGGACAACCGCAACACCAAAGGAGTCACATTGCGTTGCCGGCCTTTTAAAAGGGAATAAAGGGGGAAGGGGGGTTAGGCCTCCGGTACCCTCACTCACTCGGCGAAACTCAGCGCAAGCGCTATTTTACGCGGGTTTTCTGTGAGGCCGTGGTATCACTCCGGTCGAGCCGGCCCAATTCGTGCCGAAGCATGGCTCTCCCAAGGTATTATTACACTTACATCAATTAGCCTAGCCCAAAGTAAGCTCTGTAAGGCTTGTATTATGGGATCTAAGGTAACGGATAAACGTACATTTATAAATATTTTTCTGAAAAGTATACTATAACCAGCTCTCAGGAGTATGAAAAAAATTGTACCAAGTTTTGTTAAAATCCGTCCAGTAGTTTTTGTTTCTATAATGGTTATACAGGCAGAAAAAAAATTTACTGATTGCATTTTTGGCATCAGTATCGATCCATAATCGACCCCTAATAGTTATTTTGGAAATATATTTCATGTACAGAATTGACCTCTCTACAGATTTATTATAAGTGAAGATGAAACTGATCATATTTCTGTATGGGACGGAAGGAGATAGCGTTACGCTCGACAAATATAGAATCGTTGCGAGGAACAATGTTTTTCTTCTCTCGCTAACATTATGCGACTAAATGAAATTACGCTAGTTGGTCGAATTTAAACGGCACAGTTTCACCAATGCGATATTTACCTCTTGTTTGAAGTAACCTTGAACTACCAATATTCGATTTTGCCTCGACATTGTCTTAGTGAATGGAGCAGCCAGACTTAGTGGAAAAAGGCGCATCTGGCTGTGCATGGAGGCATGCTAGTCCTTACGCTTACGTACGTGGAACTGAATGATATGTGTGGCAAAAATAGCATAAAAAGATTAATGCAGAGGAAACGAGAGCTATAGAGAGGCTGGAGTAACGCTGAAGGATAAATTGCGAATATGTGATAAGGGGTCATCCATAAATTACGTCACACGAATTTCTTGATTTTTTGCCCCTCCCCCCGTCCTTGTCACAGTTAGTCACATTTGTGAGACTCCCCCACTAGTGTGACGTCACAAATTTTGAAATTATTGAATGATAAAAGCGGTTTCGAAATCATATATTTTCATTTTAATAAAATTAACATCAAATCAATTAACGAAACAATACTTATATTAAATAAGTATATGGTCATTTCATGATTTTCTTATTATATTTTTCAAAATCACCTACTAATATCAATTAGAAAAATAGTACGTTTCGGGAGTACCCCTATTAATAGATAGAAGAAGATACTATTCCTTTATTTATTTATGAGAGTATACAGACTTTACAATAAAAGTTAATATTTACAGCACTTTTCATACTAATAGTAATAATTTAAAGTTTGTGTTTTAACAGTTAGCTTATTTGATTTAATAGATTTTGTAATGTGACGTCACGAAATTTAAGATCCCTCCCACCCCCTTGTCACACAATGTCACACTTCGTCAACCCCCTCCCTCCCCCTAACCGTGTGACGTAATTTATGGATGGCCCCTAAGGGAAATGTGCGAAGATATAGTCGAGAAGAAGAGAAAACTGAGAAGGGAATGCTTGGATGGTTTGGACACGTAAAAAGGATAAACAAAAGACGACTGACGAAAGATATTTATAAGGCAAATACGAATGAGTCAGTTGGGGACGACCTAGACGAATATATTTGACCCAAGAAGGAAATATCCTGAGTGAAGGCAAAGTCTCTGTAAAAAGTACCCGTAACTGACGAGCGAGCATAAATGTATTAATGAAGGTCGAGGAAGCTAGACAAGTATGTTTGGATCGTAGCAAACTATGATCTCTGCCTACCCCCACGGGAAAGAGGCGTGAGAATATACAGACCGCGTCACTTAGCCTCACCCCATATTTCAGCAATTTATATTCATACAGTAGTCAAAGATTGCCAGAATGAAATCGCTTAAGCCAACATTCTTCCTGACCATCTCATATTGTGCTTAAAAACCTTCAACAATAGAGCATATTCCCTGCATTGACCTGCAACGCTTTTACTCCTATTGCGGGTTTTTTTTTTTTTTTTTTTTTTTTTATAGCATAGGGCAGCAAACGAGCAAACGGATCACCTGATGGTAAGCGATAACCGTTGCCCATGGACACCCGCAACACCAGAGGAGTCACAGATGCGTTGCCGACCTTTTAAAAGGGAATAGGGGGAATAAGGGGAATAGAGGGGAATAAGGGGGGTTGGGCCTCCGGTACCCTCACTCACTCGGCGAAACCCAGCGCAAGCGCTATTTTACGCCGGTTTTCTGTGAGGCCGTGGTATCACTCCGGTCGAGCCGGCCCAATTCGTGCCGAAGCATGGCTCTCCCACGGTAAAAAACGGGTTTTGTAGGCAGCGGTAATTACTTACTGTCAGGTGATCCATTTGCTCGTTGCCTTCCTAGTTTGAGTGTAGATAGAGCATCGCGACCGACGTGCCGCGGACGAGACGCGCCGGGAAATTGAATTCCGGTCGGCTGCTAATGCGCTGTCGCCTTCGATGCACGTCCCGGAGACACAGTCTTTTCTGCGACATGGACGTGACACTTGTGTCATTATATTTAACATACATACATATATGTCACGTTTTATTGTATTATTTGCCTTTTGACACACTAACTAGAAAAAAAAAATTAATGAAAAAGACCTTTTTAAAAACAAGCTTTTATTATTACCTATGTTGTGAATTCGCATTATTACCGGGTGCACGATATTGTCTCTTTAATAAAGATGCCATGTAAGCCTGCGCTAAAACTCGCGTTATCGTAGTCAGATTGAACGGATCGATCGTCGTAGTGAATTATAAAGACACACACATATTCTTATACTCACCCATACGCACACACACACACGTACATACACTTCTCGTCTCTTCGTCTAGGACAAAATAATTCCATATTGTACAAATTTATTTAATTTTAACACTAAAACTTTTCACCATATTGTAGGAGTGCATAAAAATAATTGGTCCGCCATATTGGATACGCCGCCATGTTGGATTTAGAATGACGTCACATTATTTTTTTGTAGATATTCTTGGCAAGCCCTTTTATTTGATACCCATATTATAGGAGTGCATTAAAAATAATTGGTCCGCCATATTGGATACGCCGCCATGTTGGATTTAGAATGACGTCACACAGTTAATCATGCATTGTCATCCGAACTAAACGTGTATACCAAATTTTAGCTCAATCGGAAACCGGGAAGTGGATCAAATTTAAGTTGCAAGATTTGATTACAGAACGACAGACAACGGGACAGGTGAAACTAAATAAAAGCTTGTAATAATGTAATAATGTATTAAATAAGATTTTGTTTTACTGTTCCTTCGAGAAGGATAAGATAGGCAGTTAATATGTTGAGTTCTGTGATTTTACATCTTCGGTCACATGTTGATAAAGTACGATGCGACTGTAATCCGTCAGACTATCAGGTGGGCAGTTAGCTTGGTTGAGCGAAAAATAGTAAGTGGTAATGAGGGATAGAACATTTTTGTGGTCTGTATATGAGAAGGAGAATACTGGTTCAGCGTCGAATCGTTCAGACTATCCCTTGTCAAAGCACAGCTTGTAGGTCAAGCAATAAGTCAAGCCAGGTATGTAAGCTTAGCTCTTAAATAATACCGTTCCTTGACATCTGGACGTGTGATTGAGGTTGACTGTTTATTCGTCATTCGCGTGGACTTCAGGTTCGTCCCGTCTAGTCTAGTAATAAGTAAGAAATACGGTAACTAAGCACTGCAGAGCCCTAATCATAGGCCTATAGGTAGCTACTGCAGTATGCTCCTATAAACTACATTTAACGATCTTGTAGGATTCAGTCAGCGTTTGCAATGTAAGCGCAAAAAATGTGTTTTTTTACGACCTCACATTAGAAACCTCAAAAATTGTAGCCTATGTGTTATTCTGATGTATAAGCTATATTGTGGTAAAGTTTCATTCAAATCCATTCAGTAGTTTTTACGTGAAAGAGTAACAAACATCCATACATCCATACTTACAAACTTTCGCCTTTATAATAGTAGTAGGATAAGAAAAATATCTCTCTTGGAGACCGCCAACAGTCGAGTTAGGTTTCAGGATTAAGTTTCTGACTAAATGTTGCCAAAATCCTTGATCTTAATTATCGCATAAGCTTACTTCAGGAGACGTATCACAGCTTGAAAGACATCTTCGGAGCAGATTAAGCGAAAGTTATATCGAGTTATATCTTGCGTGAACAGATTACCCTGTGTCGTGTTCCGGCCCTATGGCGGACACAATCTCTATGCGCAGGCCTATCGATAAAATTATTTGATCACATAATCGCTGTCTACCCTTCTACAGATATCGAGGGGTGGCCTGCGATACATTCCCGAACCTTTTTATTTATTAAAAAATACAATTTGAACATATATTTATTAGTAAATTTGTTTGTTTAAACTACAGTAGATAGTTTATTCGTTATTACGAAGAATGCAGTAAAATTTTTCGATTAGACTAGATGTTTAAGGCTTGTTGAAATCAGTCCGCGTCCTGTTCGAGGTGGCATGACGTGAATTTTTCTTTGCATATATATAAAAATAGACAATGAGAGAGATGCATATGTCTTATTATTATATTGTTAAGGATTACTTGATTGATAACAATTCTTGGGTTTCATTTTAACCCGGCGCGAGTGAGGTCGGGTATGTTATACCCGAAAAGTTTCTAAACGCAGATATTTTAATGTTACTGTCGCCATGCAATTCCTGTCGTTTCAGTAGCTGGAGGTAAAGATGCAAGGGGTGAGGTACAGTATCGAGTTTAGTGTTGCACCGGCGGCGACGGCAAATACACATGCGTACCCGCGGCTGGGGTACGGAATTGTGTTGATTTGTAGGTGTAATTTTGGTGCTTTATTACATGATCTCACGAGACATTTCAGTTCCTTTTTTATTTATAACTAGCTTTCTGCCCGCGGCTTCGCCCGCGTGGATTTCGGGATTGGGTGTATAGAGGGTTAAGGGTCATAGCTTTTGCCCACGGCTACATATACGCGGAAGTCGGTTTATGGTGCGAAGATTTTATCGCGCTTCCCGTGGGACTATCCGTTTTTCCGAGATAAAAAATGCCGCAAAACTCCTCAAGAATCACTCTATCTATTGATGAAAACCGCATAAAAATCTGTGCAGTAGTTTTTGAGCGAAGCCTTTATTGCGCATCCCGTGGGATCTGTCGATTTTTCCGGGATAAAAAGTAGCCTATGTTACTCGGGGAGAATGTAGCTTTCCAAAAGGTGAAAGAATTTTTGAAATCGGTCCAGTAGTTTAAGCGTGAAGAGGTAATAAACAAACAAACAAACAAACAAATAAACAAACAAACAAACAAACACACTTTCGCATTTATAATATTAGTTGGGATAATTAGAAGACACTATTGTTATATTGATTTACCAAAGTTGGAATTTTGTTAGATTTTTATGGCAAAAGAAATTAATTGCCTGAATTTGTATTTTTCGAAAATAATTTAGATATTGTGTTATTTCAATAAAAAATAATGCTGCTTAACTTAATGTTGATATTTTATTTACTCATCTTGTTGAATAGTTACTATTATTAATATATCTTAAGCATTAATTCTAATTACACAATCATAGTATCAAAAATTTTACATCAAAATTTTGGGTATATCATACCCACCTCATAGCTGGTGTAACAATTTCTCACCTCATTCACGCCGGGTTAATGACTCAATAGTATCGTTGCCAAATATTTTGACTATAGTAAATAACACAATGAAACTATAGCTTTTATAGATATAATGGGAACTTGTTTAAACTTGTTTAAAGTTGGGTTAAGACTGTTTATCTGAGAAAAGCTTCTAATTCACGACTCCGTAAAAATACAGAGAGAAGAATAATAGCCCTTGCTGGTTTTCTTGCTGTTTCTTTCCAGTACAAGGTCTCCCGCCGTCTCGCGAATCAATGGCGTACTATTATTGACGTGCAAAAATCCTATTTGAAGAATAAATTTTTGATCTTTTAAAGTGTTTTTAGGGATTTTAAAGGGGTGTAGAAATGTTAATTTCATCTTTTCCGCCCGCAACTTCACTCACGCCATTGCGGATTTTCCAAAGGGAAATATATATTTTGCCGCGATAAAATTATCTTACACTAGCTTTTGCCCGCGACTTCGTCCGCGTGGAATAGTGACTTCCGGCAGATTTTTGGTTTTTCCCACATAGTTCCCGTTCTTGCGGGATTTTCGGAATGGTCGAGTTTCCGCAGAATTTTTAGTATTATTATGTTGATACAACTTAAACAAATTATTTCGACCAAATTTGGTACCATAAAAACGGTCATTGTGACTAAACCTTAAAAGATAGACATATGCCGTCGCGGACTTTTTTTTAGATCATGTATAGAGGAATAATTCTTTCATACATATTTTTTGTGTATCTTGAACCGTTTTCGCAGCGCACGCAAAGAAAGCCTTCAAAAATGAATAATTTTCCCCGTTTTTTACACATTTACCGCTCTGTCTTTGCTCCTATTGGTCATAGCGTAATGTTATTTAGCCTATAGCCTTCCTCGATAAATGGACTATCCAACAAAAAAAGAATTATTCAAATCGCACCAGTAGTTTCGGAGATTAGCGTGTTCAAACAAACAAACAAATAAACTCTTCAGCTTTATTATATTAGTATAGATTCTATTCTGCCCTGGGTCATACCGGCATATCAAATTCCATTAAATTCCGACATTAATTTCAAATACATTTAATTGATTACTATTGAATAAAACTATTTAAGCTTATATAATAATTTGTTTAAATGGCATACAACTTGAAATTGATTATTTCTCCTAATCGGACATACGAAGTTAAATTATGACTGTCAAAACATAGTGAATCAAATCCAAACAGTTTGGTCTAACACTTCAGATGATGCTTTACGAGTATAAGCTTTTTTCTTAAATATTTCTTTTTGCTTTGAATTTCATAAGCGACGCTCCTGGATATGGCATTTTATTGCAACAAAAACTTCTTAAGGGATTGCTTATTTTCATATTCTAATATTTGTAAATATAACACGTGCTTTTGTCGCTTAGCCGGCTTAACCATAATACTTAAGCCGGCTAAGTTAATATGAATGAAAATTTGTTTTTCGATGACGAGACGTTCCTTTCTTCAAAATATTCTGTCAAACTATTGAATTGAAATTGTATTGTTACTTATGTTAACATGATCAGAAACTACTGATTTTGATGAAAATTGATGAAAGGATATTTTGAGAAACGGAGAAGAACATAGTGACATTTTATCATTGGATCTTTTTTTTATATGCAGAAAACTCTGAAAAAAATAGAATTGATCAGATTAAATGCAATAAATATTTTTATCCAAAAGAAAAACCAGTATTTTTATATTTGTGACAATGAATATACGAATAGTTGGAAATAAGGCCCCGTGTAGACGCGAGCCTCGCCACGCGTAGCGCGCCCGCCCACTAACGATTTCCGGCGTCCGAGCCGCGCCTGCAATGGCGGCCAGCGCGAAAGCTCCCCAGAATTCACACTACAATAATAACTCGCATTTTGACCGTGCTGGTTTTACGAAACATTTTATTGAATTATGTTATTGATAAGATTTATATAATAATAATAATTATTATTATTTTTATATAATAATATTATTATTATGCTGCTACTACTGCTGCTACTACTTTCCGACATCGTTCCACGCGACAAACCTTCCATCCTCACCATCTCAATACTTGGCAGTCCACCACTGTGCGTTTCTCTAGAAATTTTCTGCCTCGCACAGCTAAACTGTGTTATGAATTGTCGCCTGCAGTGTTTCCGAACCGTTACGATATCCAAACTTTCAAGAAAAGAGCGTACTCCCATTTAAAAGGCCGGCAACGCGCTTGTGACTCCTCTGGTGTTGTGGGCGTTCATGGGCGGCGGTAATTGCTTACCATCAGGTGATCCGTCTGCTCGTTTGCCCCCTATCACATAATATATATATATATTATATATATATATTATCTCAATCTTATCACAATGTAAGCAAATATGTGACTGATCAATCAAACACTTACTCTGTCAACCAAATACATACGATTGATCAACGGGCGCCGCCGTCACAACGCTTATTAAATTATAGGAGACTGCAGCGTAATCCAATAAGATACAACGGGATCTAACGCTGCATTCGCCGATGCACGCTGCTTTTATTCAATCGAGAGATGGTGTATGTCAGCGCCTCATTCAGGTTCATTGAAACACTAAAAAGACAGACTTAAACATATATAATTTGGACATTGATAAGTGCTACAAGCAATCTATTTATAGGTTCGTGTCAAATACGGTTCACATTTACTTCTAGAAGTTAAGTTTAAATGAATATAAGAAGCAAACAGTTATAGTAAGTAAATACAATTGTAATTTAAATACAATTTTTAAGTTACACATTACATATACATTCCTGATATGTTTGTTGTATAAATAATGTAAAGTTAGTTATTGTAAGCTTCCGTTGAAAGCATCAACGTGAGCGCTTGCTCGCAATTTAATCTTATATATAAAAATGAATCGCAAAATGTGTTGGTAAGCTCATAACTCAACAACGCCTGGACCAATTTGGCCAATTCTTTTTTGTTAATGTTCGTTGAAGTTCAAGGAGGGTTTTTACAATGAGGAAAATTCGAATAATTATCGGGAATACCCTAAAAACAGCCCTTTTATTTTCCCATGCAAACGTTTTCTAACTAAAACTTACAGTCGAATTGAGCTTTATTGTTATTGTATAAAGTTCATATTGCAAGCACTCATTGTTGTCTAAGCAATGAAGGTGTGTTCCTAACATCAAAGAGTCAATTTGCGCTTTATTAACGCTACCTACATATAGTTGAAATTCAATCATATCTATCAAAACAGTGTGCGCGCGTGCGTTGGAGCATAGAATACATCGTTGGAGGATTTAATGTCACGTTCCAAAATTGAATAGCCACAAAATGTAATAGGTCATTTAGACTTTTTTTGCGATTTGGTTGGCTATGCGACATTATCTATAAAATAATTAGGAACAAAAAACTGCCACTGTACAAATCTTTTTGACAGGACGAAGTCTGTCGGGTCCGCTAGTTAGGTATAAAAATATATTTTTACATAAGTATTTCATTATACCTACCCAATATCATATATAATACAACTTTGCAAATTCAGTCGTTTGGTGCAATCGCTCTGTAGAGGGCAAATCTTGCCGGGTGCTATCTTCGCGGTAATGGGCGGCCACGGCTTATCAAAGGGTGCGCGAGATCGGACGATCGGCGACGACCGCCCCACCTTGGGGCTGGTTCGGCTGACGATCCTGTGTCGAACGTACATCGCCACAATAGCGCACTTATTTGTTTACACTTTATTTATTTAGTGTTCACCCATCTACAACCTACGGATGTCGAAATGGCAAGATTAATTTACTTTAGTTATTTTCACAGTGTTATTATGTCCTATGGTTCACTACATATTATGGGGGTCGGCTGCTTACATAGAAAGTATTTTTGTTCTTCAAAAAAGAACTGATCGCGCTATTTATAATTTACAAGCAAGGGATTCTCTTAGAGATTTATTTAAAGAGATTAATATAATGACTTTAGCAGGCCAGTATATTTATGGAAATTTGATTTTTGTGTATAAAAATTGTCACACATTTCATACTAATTATCAAATAATTTAAACACAAGAAATAAAAATAAACTTGCCGTTCCAACGTACAGGCTACAAAAAACTAGAGGTTCGTTTGTGGGCTAATGTATAAATTTTTATAACAAGATTCCACATAGTGTAGCTGAATTGCCTTTTCATAAGTTCAAGGTAAAGTTTTTATATTTAAAGGTGATGGCAGCATATATATGTGCATACACATACATGCTGCTATCACCTTTAAATACAAAGAAGAAGTATAAATATAAAGAATGTACACAGCTATAGGGAAATAAAAGTTCCCATAGATGTCAATGATCGGTGGAGGAGACCGGGGGAGGTAGTGTAGCCTCCCCCGAGGAGGGCTCCCCTCTAGGCAGGGGAGCGGAGGCTGGGGGTTCCTGGAAGTTGCTTGATGTTCCCGGGGGCTCCCTACATGCCTGAGGAAGGCCATCCCTGAGGTTTTTAGTGGGTAGGCCTCCCCCTTCTGGGGAGGAGAGCCCCACATAACCGCCGGCTCGCCACAGCCGGGGTATGCAATTTTATGCATTTTCCCCAGGGGAACAAAAAAAAAAAAAATTGTCAAAAGTAAATTTAAGCAGAAACGGAAACGGATACAGAAACGGGAGTGTACATAATATGAAAAAACAAACAAATTTACAAATATAATTCTTTATTAAGTATCAAATACACCAAATCTAGATTAGAAATATATATATGTAGTAGAAATGTACTATAGAAAACAATATTGCAACTGAACTTTTTATTAATATTAATAATTAAAAATTACAAAATTTAGTAGTGGTAAGTTATATTTTATAAAAAGTAATCCGTCATAAGTAAAAGCCGTCGGTTGTAAACTTCCGTTTAAATGTCCGTTATAAAAGTTGCGGAAACAGACGCAGAAACGGATGTTGAAAAGCGCGCGGAACTTCCGTACTCGTGGAAAAAGAAAGAGAGATAACGGATCTCTCTTTCTTTTTCATTAGAAAGAACTAACAAGAAAACCAGCAATTTTAATGAATCAATAGTTACATACATCTTTATAGATATAAAAATGTGAACTTGTTTTAACTTGTGAAGGAAGTTGGGTTCTACTATTTATCTGAGGCCAGGATCTAATTGACGAATCTGTAAAAATACACGGAGAAATTAACCGGCCAAATGCGAGTCGGACTCGCGCACGTAGTGTTCCGTATCACTATACTGACTAAATAAGTGTTTTTCTTAATTCTTTATTATATTTGAGTTGATTGAATGAAAGGTGAAATGTGGTTTACGATTTATAACGTATTAAAAAAAACAATTATTAGATCTCGTTCAAACCAATTTTCTGTGAATGTTTGCATGGCATGTACACCATATATAATTATTAGGTTTACATTTATCATTCCCCTATTTTAGAAATTACGGGGGGGGGGGTAGAATTTACCTCACGTGTATGGGTTTGATGACAAAAAAAAAATGACCGAGTTCTAAGTATGATATGGTATGAACTCCATAAATTTATTATTATTTTTCTATTTTTGTATGAAAATCTCAATGCAGTTTAACGAATACATCTACGGAAAAAAGTGGCTGTGACATACGGACGGACAGATATGACGCATCCGTATGGGTTCCGCTTTTTGCCATTCGGCTAAGGAACCCTAAAAATGATTATGGAATGAATTTGATTACAGTGTTCCGGTTCATGTTCGCACTAACTGGTTTGTGGAACTAACCCTCTGGGACTTCGAACCGCAATCCCGCCTCGAGTAATCAAAGATAATCTATCCTTCCTGAAAAAAGTCTGGACTTTTTGTGCATTGTATCCATTTAAATAATACGAATGGAATATTTCTTGAAAAGTCACTGGTAATTTAAAAAATACTTTGTAAAAAAATGGCAGTATGTATCTTGCGGTGCAAAAGAAATGAACTTTGAAATGACTCTTTTATACTAGGTGCCTAGGCGGGAGTGGCACCGACGAATTGTGGCGGCCTGGCGTGCGCAGCTCGAATTACGGATCTGCGCGCGCCAGCGGGCCGTCGGTGCCGTACTCCCGCACCTCGAAGCTTGGCTCCACGGGAAGGAGGAGCTCACCTACCGATTGACTCAGATACTCACCGGGCACGGCTGCTTCGGCGAGTATCTGTGTCGAATAGGACGGGAGGGATCGACACATTGCCACCACTGCGCATCCGCCCTCGACTCGGCCCAGCACACGTTGGCGGACTGCCCCGCGTGGGCCTCCAAGCGCCGAGTCTTGGTCGCAGTGATCGGGCGAGATCTGTCTCCGCCGGCATTGATTGCGGCAATGCTGGCGGACGAGGGAGGTTGGAGGGCTGTGGCCTCCTTCTGTGAAGCACTGATGCTCCAGAAGGAGGCCGACGAGCGGGGTCGGGAGATCGCCGATCTCGCTCGAAGGAGGCAGCGCCGGGCTCGGTAGCACAGCTGCGGCGCCGCCGCAGGTCGCCGTATCTGCGGGCGCGACATTCTCGTGCCCGCCGGCGACCCGGGAGGGACCACGCCCCTCCCGTGGCCGGGGGGCGTCGTCGGTGGAGGAGATCGGGGGAGGTAGTGTAGCCTCCCCCAAGGAGGGCTCCCCTGTATTCGCAGGGGAACGGAGGCTGGGGGTTCCCGGATGTCGCTTGGCGTTCCCGGGGGCTCACTACATGTCTAAGGAAGGCCATCCCTGAGGTTTTTAGTGGGTAAGCCTCCCCCTTCTGGGGAGGAGAGCCCCACATAACCGCCGGCTCGCCGCAGGCGGGGTATGCAATTTAATTAATTTTCCTCAGGGGAACAAAAATAAAAGCAACAGGAAAGGACAGGAATAACTGTATATATACAATTTACCTTCATATCGCGAAGTCGCGGGCACAGCTAGTATCTTTATAAATTGTATGTGTTATTCTGATGTATGAGCTGTATAATTGTAAAGTTTCATTAAAATCCATACAAACATTACGTTTATAAAATTAATAGGATATTGTATGTCGTATGAGTATTTTCTTCTGTTTTTTAGGTTAAATTGGCCGTATAGTATTACATAGTATATATACATAGTATATTATATAAGGTATTTATTACATATTTCTAGTGTATATTATGTTGAAGTTATTTATTGGTTTAACATTATTTTGTGTGTCAGTTTTAGTTTTTGCGTAGTAGCAGCATTAAGCTTCAGTAAGCTACGGCTGCTACGGCTGCCGCTACAGCCACTTGGGCGTTACGGCTGGGTTGCTGCCGTCTTCGGTCGTGTATCTGGCCCCACAGAATATCTGTGGTCGTGACGTAATATCACGTCCAGTTACTGAGTGGGGACCTTTTTGGTACCTATATACACAACTATATTTAATTATTAAGTTTATATTGTCTAAAGCTTGCCTCGGTATGTGATTTGGATTCAAATTTATCTACGGCATTTGATTTGTTAGTCGATCTGGACTTCATCACAACTTTCCGAAAGCTGCTCACTCACACAGATACCCAGGATTCTGCGAAGATGGTAGCCAATCCGAAGGTTGCGTTTAGGACTTCCGACCTCTCTTTACTAGTGTGTAGAGAGAGGCATGGTTTTAGTCAGCTGACGCCGATGGGGTTGTGGAAGTATTCTTGTGAGTTGCCATGAGATTTAATGGATACAATGTGATATTGTTAGGTTTTTGATTGGTAAGTAACGAGGTTTGACTGGCACGAGGTCCTCGAAGTAGAAACCTCGTGAAAGACATGAATCGCTAGATATGCGTTAACGCATTTCCTCAATAGCGAAAAAAATTACGAAAATATTAATGTAATACCGTTAATCACTATCTTCACTTCAGGTGAAGATGATGACGGTCAATAGATACCAGCTCGTACAATGCGAGGCGGTGGACCAAGGACTATCTGTCTATTCTTCAGCAACACTCCAAGTGGAAAACGAACAAGGGCTCCATTAATATCGACGACCTAGTTCTGGTAAAAGATGATCAGCTTCCGCCCATGAAATGGCTACTTGGATGCGTCTTAAAATTATACACTGGCGACGATGGAGTTTGCAGACTCGTTGACGTCAAGACATAGGACGGCACACTAAAGCGAGCCGTCGCTAAACTGTCAGCTTTAAAAGGTTTAGATTCTCATGTAGCTCTTGAAAGCTAAGCTTTCAAGGAGAGGCAAGTTGTTACCGATGCAACCTACACGGACGTGAAGTATTGTGTCTATGCCTTGATTCGAAGTGACATCGATTCATGGATTTTTTAGAATGTCATATAATTACTTTTACATGTAGCAAGAACATACAATAAATCTATTATTTCAAGTTAACTAAGTATTTCTATTGCAATATCACAATAAGCCATTATTTAGTTCTACTAGTTAAGACACTACATTACTAAAACAAAGTCTCTATCCGCGGTCTGTCTGTCCCTATGTATGCTTAGATCTTTAAAACTACGCAACGGATTTTGATGCGTTTTTTTTAAATAGATAGAGTGATTCTTAAGGAAGGTTTATACGTATAATACATGCATAATATAGTAGACAAACACTGATAAAGAACAATGCCCAGTTCCCATACATTCAAAAACCTGTCAAACTATTTTTTGTATCTTGATGTTTAAAGACGATAGTGGTCTAAAACTATTAATTATGTGATAAGAAATGCGTGACAAAAATATATTTTAATTTGTATGTAACGAAATCGAGATATATTAAAATATACAATTTGAAGTTATCCGTCATTTTTTGACACATCAAGCATGTTAATCAAGTGGGACCAATGATGTTGGTTATAAATAAGACGAGAACAATTTATAGAGTAATTGTGATATTATTATGTAGTTTGTTGGCCAAGTACAATAAAAAGCAATGCTTTTTATGGCTTAAATATATATAGCAATGCTCTCTTTTTATGTATTTCAGGTTTTCTAAGATACAATACCTGATGACCCAGTCACGATATAAATACATGCCTAAGAAAATCAAACATTTTGCATGTCAGTAAAGAATATGTTTCGGTACACACAAAGTCAAAGTATTAACTATTTTTTTACCAATTTCATCAAAGTCTTAAGCATTTCGAGTAGTTATACCACTATTTATATTAACTCCAGCTTTTCTTTCACTAATTATTACTGTTCACGCAAAACGAACATGTCTCAATATTTAAAATTATCCTGTATATTTTGATTCAAACCTTGCCGCGCTTCACTTCATTTCTACTAAGGTGGTCTATAATCTGTGACTTAAAAAAAAAGACGCACACGACGCTAGCGCCAACAAAAATATATAGAACAAAATTTCATGGCGTCGGGCTCTTAACCTGTCAAGTTGTAATTAGTAATAACTCATTTTATCATCATAAAAATAGCAACCTATTTTTATTAATAATTCAGTAAATTAAAGTCAATCGGTGTAAAGAAAATTATCAAGTGGTTTCAATCATCATCAACCCAATATCTCAGGACGAGATAAGTTCCTGCAACATACCGGGACGGCGTGTACGCAGGTGGTGGCCCAACAACTAACCTAAAACCGGGACCTGGTAAGAGATACAGGTCATAATCATCAAAACTCAACACCAGAACGGAGTATCAGGGCGATATTTCCAACAATTAATATTATTTAATAAAAAAATAAATGTAAAAATATATTTGTGTTGTTTAACTGCTTGTAACGGAACGTCGACGACATAAATGGCTGCGTTCCAGTTTTGATTATTTGCCGTAATCATATTTATGCACAATATTGAAACTATTGAAAGTGCAATATCTTTTTATCCTCGCCTACGATTTATTTTTTATTAGGACATTTTGTATAACTTTTAATGTAGAATTATTTGAGTCATAAATGATTCCAATACATTTTAACGACCTGTCGAAATGTTTGACAGGTCTTAAATGGGCATTCTTCTTTAGAGGTTTCTAATGTGATGTCGTAAATAAGCACGTTTTTTTTGCGCGTTTATTGCAAAAACGCTGGCTGAACCATATGAGATAGACCAAAATAATGTACTACAGTATTGTCCAATTTAAAAAGTTCAACAAAAAAGTCCGCGATGGTATATGTCTATCTCTTATGGATAACCCATCATAACTACTTTTTCATTGCACCCGTGCGAAGCCGGGGCGGGTCGCTAGTATGTACTAAATGTAACCAAAGCATTTACTAAATAGGTACAGATGTTCTACAGAAGTCAAACAAAAGCTGTTCCCGAAACCTAGAGCATAAGCAGCAATGAGCAGGCAGTGACCCGGGGGCTGTAAACAATGAGTCGCCGTAATGCACCCTCTCTCTGCGCCCGCCCCGTGTTTCCTTAAATGTAACATGCAAATACTAAAGCGCTGTTTACTAAGCAAACTGGCGTTATTGTAGAGGCTTTTGACTTTCAGCGTGTTGTGATCTGGATGCCGCCTTACTGATAATGTGTTGTGATGAGAGATGGCTTATTAAAATGCATTGATAAAATGCATTTATTTATTTATTACTAGCGGACCCGACAGACTTCGTCCTGTCAAAAAGATTTGTACAGTGGCAGTTTTTTGTTCCTAATTATTTTATAGATAATGTCGCATAGCCAACCAAATCGCAAGAAAAGTCTAAATGACCTATTACATTTTGTGGCTATTCAATTTTGGAACGTGACATTAAATCCTCCAACGATGTATTCTGTGCTCCAACGCACGCACGCACACTGTTTTGATAGATATGATTGAATTTCAACTATATGTAGCGTTAATAAAGCGCAAATTGACTCTTTGATGTTAGGAACACACCTTCATTGCTGAGACAACAGTGAGTGCTTGCAATATGAACTTTATACAATAACAATAAAGCTCAATTCGACTGTACGTTTTAGTTAGAAAACGTTTGCATGGGAAAATAAAAGGGCTGTTTTTAGGGTATTTCCGATAATTATTCGAAATTTCCTCATTGTAAAAACCCTCCTTGAACTTCAACGAACATTAACAAAAAAGAATTGGCCAAATTGGTCCAGGCGTTGTTGAGTTATGAGCTTACCAACACATTTCGCGATTCATTTTTATATATAAGAAGATAAATGGTGTTAAACTAGATATATAACGGTATTAATGAGCACACGTGAAATAATGGTATTTATGGTTTTAGTAGGAATTAATTGCACGTACGCTGAATAAATCTTAAAATTTTTCCTTTTGTTATCGGCTTGACCAGAGTGATACCACGGCCTCACAGAAAACCAGCGTAAAATAGGGCTTGCGCTGTGTTTCACCGAGTGAGTGAGGGTTATTCCCATTTAAAAGGCCGGCAACGCAACTGTGACTCCTCTGGTGTTGCGGTTGTCCATGGGCAACGGTTATCGCTTACCATCAGGTGATCCGTTTGCTCGTTTGCTGCCCTATCCTATAATAAAAGCTTGTTTTTAAAAGGTTCTTTTTTCTTTAATTTTATTTTTAACTTTTTAGTACCTCTACAGGCTTGCTGAGAACAAGCCCTTTCATTTGATACCCATATTGTAGAAACGAATAAAAGAAAATTATCCGCCATT
Organism: Scirpophaga incertulas; assembly: GCA_036419045.1. Taxonomy (NCBI): domain Eukaryota; kingdom Metazoa; phylum Arthropoda; class Insecta; order Lepidoptera; family Crambidae; genus Scirpophaga; species Scirpophaga incertulas. The sequence goes on along the minus strand of CM071640.1, from coordinate 23,272,634 downwards.
TTTGGTGTTCCGCCGTATTGGATTAAGAGTGACGTCACATTATTTTTTTCTAGTTATTCTTGGCAAGCTCTTTTATTTGATACCCATATTGTAGGAGTGCATTAAAAATAATTGGTCCACCATATTGGATACACCGCCATGTTGGATTTAGAATGACGTCACACAGTTAATCATGCATTGTCATCCGAACTAAACGTGTATACCAAATTTCAGCTCAATCGGAAACCGGGAACTGGATCAAATTTCAGTTGCAAGATTTGATTACAGAACGACAGACAACGGGACAGGTGAAACTAAAAAAAGCTTGTAAAAAAATGTATAATTTAACCCCTTTCCGTTTGAGCAGTTTATGAAGACTCCACACTGTACATAGAACATTTTCGATAGATTGGGGCTGTATTCGGTGTGATTGTGTCGCAGCCTCTTAAATCTTTGTAAATGTGTGTAGTTGCACGAACAATTGTTTTGAAATAGTTAACTCTGGAAGCCTGTACAACAGACATAATTAAGTCAGTGCATTGGTTCGCGGCAACATGCGGTAATCGCCGCCATTGCCTCGCTTAATGGGCCGCTGCCCCCAACCTCTGAGCACGCGACTGCTAACAGACGTCGCGGAAAGAAATATTTGTATAAATCCACGTACACCACCAAAGTAGCCTTGCCATATAATAAGTACTTATTGTCTAATAATTTAAGGTTTCTTCTTTTTATTTTTATCTATGTTTAGTTTTCTTTATCCTTGTTATTCTGAAATTGGGTTTTGTTATTCCAACATATCAACTTGACAGTTGTATATTTGCTGCACATTAATAATATAATTAGTAGAATGTTCATATATTGGGTTTCAACCTAGTTTTTAAGGTTCGGTCTACATACATACATACATACACTCACGCTTTTTTCCCATGGGGGTAGGCAGAGATTACGTCTTTCCACTTGCTACGGTCTTTACATATCTCTTTCGCTTCATCTACTTTCATAACATTCCTCAGACATGCTCGACGATTGCGGGTACTTCTGACCTGGCCTTTTTTGAGGACACTTTCGGTTCGTTCTAGAATAGAATAGAAAATATTTATTGACCACAAGCACAATACAATATGAACAATAACATAGGATAAATAACAACGCAGCAAATGGCCAATTAGGACCCGCCCTCGGCTTATGCTGCAACAGACTAATCTGTGGCAGCGCTGGTGTTCTGGCCTAAGTGGGGTGATCAATCAATACATAGTATAAAACAAAGTCGCTTTCGCTGTATGTCCGTATGTATGCTTAGATCTTTAAAACTACGCAACGGATTTTGACGCGGTTTTTTTTAATAGATAGAGTGATTCTTAAGGAAGGTTTGTATGTATAATAAATGCATAATATAGTAGAGAAACACTGATAAATTTAAAGGTTTCTAATGTGATGTCGTAAATAAGCACGTTTTTTTGCGCTTATATTGCAAACGCTGGCTGAACCCTACGAGATAGACCAAAATAATGTACTACAGTATTGTACAACTTACAAAAATCCACAAAAAAGTCCGCGATGGTATATGTCTATCTCTTAGGGATAACCCACCATAACCATTTTTTACTGTTATGTTTTTTTGTTTAGTGCTGTTTTACAAATAATAATTGTAAAACAGCACTAAACAAAAAAACATAACAGTATACATAAGAAAACAAATCTCTTGGTTGATGGACAAAGAAATATGTATTATATATGATGCGATTTGTTTTGACAGCATTCACGTGGTGTTCTCTAGTTGAGCTGAGAAATATTAAAACAAATGTTGAAAAAACTGTGCCAGTGCGTTCCTTATTACTAAACAATAATTGTGTATTAGTAAAAAATTGTATGATTAATCTCTACGCTTGCAATAAAGTAGTATGGCGTATGGGAATGTGAGATAAGAAAAAGTTAAACCAACCCATATTTACCCAATGGAGACCGTAGATCCGAGGAGAAACACTGCCAAGCGTTCGCCGATTGGACAGCTCATCTACACCGCCCAGTACGTCGCGTGGTAAAACGATGTGAGTCAGCAGACTTTTGCTTGTTAAGAAGGAACTTTTTCAAGTTTAGCCTAAACGAATGTATCGTCTTCATAACGCACAAAGAAGGGGGAATATCGTTCCAGCACCGCGAGGCCGCGAATCTGAAAGACCCACGAAATGCCACTGTGCGGTGTGCAGGAATGATAAATATGTTAGCGCAGGTTCTTCGGGGATATTTGCTATGGTCTTTTGCCCACATTATAACCTCTTATAAAGGTATGGTGGCTTTTCAGTTCCTATGATACCAAACAACTAAGTGGCAAGTATAGATTATTTTTGTTTTAATTGGCTGTAACTTGTATTTGTACTTATCATTAAATAAATAAAAATAAAACGAGCGGGGTAAAAATGATTAAATTGCTAAGATTAAAAATTAGAAGTGTGAACGTTTTGGACTTGTATATATTTTTAATGCCACATTACAAAAAATATCATTGTCCATAAATAAAATAAAATTTTAATGTTTTGTCCCACGACTGTGCTAAAACATGGCGGCCTGTTTATTGTATATTAAGCTCGTTCCGGCTTCGCACGGGTATAAATAGGTACAGATATTTAAGTTAAAAGCATGCTAATTACAACGACCATGAATCACTAAATTAGATAAAAATTGTATGATTATCTTAAAGCCCTGTGGTATCATGATATCTTTTGAATGGAATGTCCGATTTCAATAATTCAAAAAACAATAATCTAGTACTAAATATAGCCTATGTTACTCAGTGATAACGTAGCTTTCTAATGAAAAAAATAATTATTAAAATCGGTCCAGTACTTTTTGAATTTATTCGTTAGATACAAAAATACAAACCTTTCCTCTTTATGATATCGGTGCAGATATATTTATTACACATATCTGCTTTTAAGTTCCTACTAATTATAAACGCAAAAGTTTGTAAGTATGTTTTGTATTTGTAAGTTTCACGTAAAAACTACTGAATAGATTTTAACGAAACCTTACAATAATAGAGCTTATACAAAAGAATAACACACGCTACAATTTATAAAGATACTGGCTTTTGCCCGCGACTTCGTTCGCGTGGACTTCAGGTTCGTCCCGTCTAGCACCTACCCCGCTCCCCCCCATACCCCGTTCGCCTGGCACCGCTGCCGGTATTTATCACCGAAACGGTATTTATCGCCTAAATTGCTATGACTCTGCATTTTAAATCTGTGATATCTTCGAAAATATTTATTTAATTTACATGCTGTAAAAAGCCATATTGATCTTTATTAAATGCACAATGTATTTAAGATACTTAATTGGATAAAGATTATTACTGTATTGCTTAAAATCGCTTCGTAAATAAGCCATTATTTCTCGTACAAAGTAAAGGATAAAAAATGGTTATTGTGGGTTATTCCTAAGAGATAAACATATACCATCACGGACTTTTTTGTAGACCTTTTTAAGTTGTACAATACTGTAGTAAATTGTTTTGATCTATCTTGTAGGATTCAGTCAGCGTTTGCAATGTAAGCGAAAAAAATGTGTTTTTTTTTACGACCTCACATTAGAAACCTCAAAAATTGTAGCCTATGTGTTATTCTGATGTATAAGCTATATTGTGGTAAAGTTTCATTCAAATCCATTCAGTAGTTTTTACGTAAAAGAGTAACAAACATCCATACTTACAAACTTTCGCCTTTATAATAGTAGTAGGATTGTGTGAATTGTCCAAAATATGACGAGTGTTTTGCGCAGACGAAGTCGCGGGCACCAGTTAGTATAAAATATAAATGATATTCGGCCTCTACCTGCACCGTAAAGCAGGCTCTATGCTGCCAGCCGTAACTTCAGCCGCCCTAAGTAGCCGCCGTTAAGTTAGGGCGGGTATGATCGACGTCCACTGCCGCGGTGGGACGCGACACTGCCTCCTATTTATTTGGTCCCGCAATTAGTTCCACGACCCTTCGGGGATTCATGTTTTAATACTGCCAGCTGTGACAGCTGATGTCACTGAAGCGACTGACTTAATACTTACGTGCAACGAATATTTATTTTGTGAAAGCATAGAAAGAGCTTTCAGTATTTTATATAATATTTGACGACCTCCATAGTCGAGTGGTTAGTACACCGGTTTTAAGGTGTCTCTATCTCTGAGGTCCGGGTTCGAATCCCGGTGGAGGCAGATGTTTGTGTGATGCGAATGCGATGCATTTGTCGTGGTTGTTGATATCATATATATATATATATATATATATATGTCTATCCGTTATCCTAGATCTCATAGCACAAGCCTTACAATGCCTTACAGTGTTTAGGCTAGGCTAATTGGTGTAAGTGTAACAAATATATATTTATTTATATATATAAGTATTTAGCCTTTCAGCAAAATTCCTACTTAAGCTACTTAATATAAACTACTCCCACTTTAAGTAAAACTTCATCATAATTTTAATAGTAAATATAGCCGAAAGGGTCCAAGAAAGCTCCACAAACTATATATACATATTGTATGCATTTATTGATGCATTGATGCGTAAGGAGTGGGGAAGTATGAATCGAGTGAATTTTAGTGATATTAATTATTATTACACGCTTTTTATTGACTTACTCTGTCCGTTTGTTTGTTTGTTTGTTTGTCATGATCAAATCTTGTAATCGATTTTTCGACCACTTCTACTGCTCCAATCGAGCTCAAATTTTTTTTACATGTGTATTCTAGATGACAATACAATATTCAATCATTTTCGAATCATAAAAATACATAATTATGTTGTAATAAATTAAAAACTTTTTAATATGAGAATTGGTTCAATGAAGCAAACAGATAGAATTTGATATAATGCATATGTTTAATTCTAATACTACATTTTCTGAACAATTATGTACATTTCTTTATGTTTGTTATAATAATCACGAGACTAAAAAGTAGTAAATAAAAAAAAAATTAAAAAAAACTTTTTAAAAAACACGCTTTTTACGCAAAGACTAAAAAACGTTTGAAAAAACTTTTGTTTGTTATAAAGACTAAAAACATTTGATCTAAAAAGTAGTAAATAAAAAAAAATTAAAAAAAACTTTTTAAAAAACACGCTTTTATTAAAAAGACTAAAAACCGATCTAAAAACTTGAAAATAAAAATAAAGTCACGCTTTTAGAAAATTTGGGTACATATCAAGAAAAATTTCTGATGACAAAAAGAAATGTAACTCAAAAATTTGTCTATAAAATTTAGCAAATTAGTCCAAGAACTCAATGACTATAAAAGCGTGGGGTGTTCAAAATTAAACATTACTCATTTAATGGTCTTAACATTTACGTTTTTATATTTTGTTGCGTTTTCCCGAACGCCCGTATGTTTTCTTATATTATTTAATTATATAATAATATTGCTTACCGGTCCGTAGTTCTGGCTTGGCTTGAAAGTGTGTTTTGTGTGTACTAATGTGCCCTACCGTATGTGGTTATAAATATATATCATATATTACAATACTTGTAGTATAAAAAATAGGAGAACGCGTGGCCGACCACTTTTCCAAATGTAAATGTAAATGATCAATTATTAATCCGCCGTAAATATAACTCAATAAAAATGCCGTGAAAAAATCCGAAGTGACAGTCAAGTACCGAAACCGTAATGTCAAAATCTTTTTTTTTTATTACTTTTTTAAATTTCCTTTTCCGCGGTCCGAAACTCATAAGTCCTAAACAATCCCCCACCCCGAGATGAGCAACCCTCATCTCGCTAGTCTACCGGTAGACGGGACAGGGTTGCCACCGCACGGCGCATCACAGAGTCGCCGATCGAGATCTCTGCGAACCGAGGTACACCGTCAGAGCCTGGATAAAGCTTCAAAATGCGTCCTCTACGCCAACGTAGAGGAGAAAGATTTGAATCCTTAATCAGGACAAGATCCCCTACCCGTGCAGGAGCCGTTTTATCTGTCCATTTCAGCCGCTGCTGCAACATGTGCAAATACTCCGAATAAAACCGTTTATTAAAATTTTGTGACATCTGTTGCAGCATTTGAAAGCGAGAAAGTCGACTCAGTGGTACATTCTCAAAGGGATACTCAGGGAGAGCTGCAAGGGGCTGGCCGATGAGGAAATGACCCGGTATCAAAACCTCCATATCGTTGGGATCCGAAGAGAGTGGGCATAAAGGCCGTGAATTTAAAGTTGCTTCCACTCTGTAAAAGACCGTAGTAAGTTCCTCGAACGTAAGAACCGTTTCCCCAATAACACGTCTCAAATGTGTCTTAGCCACCTTCACGACAGCCTCAAAGATGCCTCCCCAATGAGGACATCCAGGAGGATCAAACTTCCACGTAATGCCCTGAGTAGCCATTGCTTGTCCCAAGTCCGTACTATGTTTCGTTAAAAAATCATGGACCTCCTTAAGATACCTGTCAGCACCCTGATAATTTGTGCCGCAGTCCGACCGTACCAAACTCGGTAACCCCCTCCGTGAAACAAAACGTCCGAACGCCGCGATAAACGCTTCCGTACTAAGCGAAGATACTATTTCTAAATGTACTGCCTTCGTTGACAGACAAACAAATACACATAAATAAACTTTGTAAGTCTTAGAGGTCCGCAAGTGAGAAGCCCTGACAATAAAAGGACCAGCGAAATCCGTACCGACACCGTGAAAAGGTCTGGTGACACTAACCCGATCGCTAGGTAGGTCACCCATCATAGGCTGCATGGTGTTAGCCTTTAACCGATAGCAAGGTATACACTTAAATATAACCGATCGGACGCACCGTCGCGCCGATAGTATCCAAAATTCCCGCTGAAGAATAGCAAGCAGTGCCGTACAACCTGCATGCGAGTTAGTAATGTGCCGATCACTTACTATCAACTGCGTCAAGGGTCCGTCCTTGGGCAGCAAAAGGGGATGCCTAGCCGAATACGGCAGCTTCGAGTTGCGCAGCCGTCCGCCAACACGAAGTAATCCCTCGCCATCAATGAATAAGTTAAGTTTCTGTACGGCACCCTTTAACCGACCCGTCGTCCGTAACGATTTAAGCTCGTCAGAAAACCGTTCCGATTGTACCCGTCGTACCCAAAACATGAGAGCAGCACGCCGTTCGCCTGCCGTCAGAAACAAAGATGTATTTCTTACAACCGGTTTGCGAGTATTCTTTATAAACCGACGCATCCATCCCGTGCTTCCCGAGTGTATCACAAACATGATTCAATAACCGAGTAAGTAACGCAGCTCCGAGAGCTCCAATTTGGGTATGGTTTGGCGGTTGCGTATAGGAGCCACCTTGCTCTTCACCGTGATTAGATGTAACGCTACTGCACCATCTGGCTGTATCGTCCGAAGATATACGACTGCCGCGAAACCCGATTCCGAGGCGTCACAGAAACCGTGAAGTGACGCATGATACTTCCCCGGTGGAAGTATTTTACGAGGTATAACAACCCTTCCGATAGTGGGTAACTGATCAATAAATGCGAGCCAGTCCGTTAAGAGTTCAGTAGGTAGGGTCTCATCCCACTTAAGCTCAGCCAACCATAACCGTTGTAGAAAACATTTAGCCCAAAATATTATAGGAGCGATCCACCCGTTAGGATCATAGATACGAGCAACCGTAGACAGGACTAGCCGCTTAGTCCATATCTTTTCCGTTATTGTTAAAACCCGAAAGGAAAAGATGTCAGGAACCGGTAAATACTGAACACCTAAAACCGATGTTGAACGAGGAGAGTCCGGATTCTCAAATAACAATGGATCTTGAACGTGATCCGCTGGTAGTCCTTCTAAGAGACGTGGACTGTTCGAAATCCATTTCCGTAGTTCATAGCCAGCCGTTGCCAATAACGCTATGAGCTCGTTACGTAAAATTAAAGCCTCCTGATCCGAAGATCCACCCGTGATAACGTCATCGACAAAAATTTCCGACTCTAAGACGTCCGCCGCACGAGGGAATCGAACGCGTTCCCGTTGAGCGAGTTCCAACAAGCACCGCATAGCCATCCAGGGGCTAGATTTCAAACCGTACGTGTTTGTGTTCAGTTCGTAGACGCGTAATGGGTGAGACGGGTCCTCGCGCCAAAGAATCAGCTGATACCGTCTATCAGCCTCATCAATCACCGTTTGCCGGAACATCATGCGTATATCCGTCGCGAAGACCACCTGGTGTCTACGAAAGGCCGAAATAAGATCCGAAATATCTTTATGTAGTTTAGCACCCGAGTGCAGGATTTGGTTCAATGAAACACCGTTAGAGGAAGGGGCCGACCCGTCAAACACGACCCGTATCTTACCGCTATCCGATTTAAAAACCGCGTGATGTGGTATGAAATAGTGTTCTTCCGATGAGTAGTCCCTCCGTGCCAGGGACATGTGACCTAATTGTACATATTCCCGCATGAACTCAATGTATTTGTCGCGAAACTCTGTATCTCGCTTCATGCGACGTTCCATAGAAAGCAGGCGTTTCTCAGCAGTGAGGTAGGACTGCCCCAGCGGTTTGCGAATGCTCACAAAGGGCAACCGAGTAACGAAACGACCGTTCGGTAACCGATAAACATTTTCGATAAAATGGCGCTCGCATTCTTCGTCGAGCGGGTCCTTCCGTGAAACCGTGGGTACCTCTTCTGTCTCCCAAAAACGCTGTACTAAATCCGAAAGAGAAACGCCCGTAAAAACCGTATCAGAAACCGTATCATATGCTGGGCCCATAATCATATATCCGTAGTGCGATGGTATAGCAACCAAGCCATTATTATTTAAATTTATAGTGCGTCCGGTGCACAATAATTGACCAAGCACATCAGTACCACGCAACAAATCAATTTTTCCAATATTTAAAAATTTTCTGTCAGCCAAAGACAGGTGAGAAGCCGAGTTCAAAATTTCCGAAGGTAATTCCACCTGTGGATGTTCTCCTAAAATATCATGCAACACTAGTGCTGTAACTGTAATAACAGGTTGAGAGACCGATTCTCCAACAATGTTAAAGGTACATTGACCATAAACATGTGACACGAGCACATCACCTATGCCACGAACCGAAATATTATTATTAAATATGTATAGGCCTAACCGTCTCGCCAAATTAACTGTTATCATGCAACCTTGCGAACCCGTGTCCGCTAGAGCCCGTGCTCTAACATAAAAACCGTTAATATCACAAATCCTTACCGCAACGGTAGGCAATAAAATAGTATTTAAAAAGGTTGCATTTGGCGAGGTGGCGGCGACTACCTATTCTTGAACGTCACTAAGAAATGAAGCATTCACCCGATTAAAAACCTGGGCTGCCGACAGCGCCAGAGGGTTATATGTAGGGGGTCTCGAGCGCCCCAATGGTGCCCGAGTCAGGTGCCAACTGGCATCCGGTGTCCGGTAACCAACCGGATGACCGAAAGATGGCGGCGTGTTCCTCAATCGCGGCCGTTCCGCGAGTGGTGGTGAGAAACCCCTCGCTCTCGCTGCATACGAGGCCGCAGACGCATACTGTTCCGCAGTGACGTCACGAGATTCGTCCGCTTGAATATGCCCTATGCCCGCTGCATAGGGTGCTTGTACCATAGGCCCGGTGCCTCCCCCACCCGTATGTGGAGATGCCTGTGAAGTAGGCCTAAAGCCACCCCCACCCGTATATGGAGGTGTCGCGCGCACGTCCACCCGTCGAGGCGACGCTCGTCCAGAATGAGGAGGTGAAGTCCGTACTTGTCCGCTTTGACCCCCTCCTGAAGGAGAACCAATCCGTGCCGCTGCAGGCCTAACTCCACCATTCCTATTCAGGCATAACATCCCGTGATGTTTGCCGTTACAATGAATACATGGCCGTGCCACTGCACAACTATTAACAAGATGATCCCCTAAACAAAAATAACATAACTTGTGATTTTGCACAAAACGCCTCCGCTGTTGAGGGGAACAATTTATAAAATGTTGGCATTTAGATATAAAATGGCCTATGATGCCACAAAAGGTGCAACCAACCCGCTTGGATTGCAACCTATTATTAATAGTATGGTCCGATGTAGCCATACCTACCCTAGTCCCCCGAGTGGGTGGCCTAATCCTACCCTGACTGAATACAGGTCTTCCCTGACTGGACACAGGCCTCCCAGATGGCCCTGAGGTAGCCGTTGCAGGAGGTGAGCCTACATTGTCAACAATCCGTGCTTCTTCCTCCAAGAAGGTCAAAAGGTCAATAAATTTAGGCAACGGGCTTGCCTCATCTCCGCTTCCATATTTTTGTTCAAATCTTAATTTTAAATCAGAGGGTAACTTATTCAATACAATATGGAGCAACAAGAATGACCACTCCGTTACTGGTAAATTTAATTTCTCCAAACAATTATAGGCCACCTTTAATGGATTTAAAAAATCATCCCTTATAAACATGATATTTTTTTTTTTTTTTGTTTTTTTTTTTTTTTTAGCATAGGGCAGCAAACGAGCAAACGGATCACCTGATGGCAAGCGATAACCGTCGCCCATGGACACCCGCAACACCAGAGGAGTCACAGACGCGTTGCCGGCCTTTTAAAAGGGAATAGGGGGAATAAGGGGAATAGAGGGGAATAAGGGGGGTTGGGCCTCCGGTACCCTCACTCACTCGGCGAAACACAGCGCAAGCGCTATTTTACGCCGGTTTTCTGTGAGGCCGTGGTATCACTCCGGTCGAGCCGACCCAATTCGTGCCGAAGCATGGCTCTCCCACGGTAAAATGATGATATTCCTTAAATAAGGCAAATTTAATATCTTTGCCACATGGGCATCCGCAATTAACCTAATATTTTGATATCTGCCCATCAATAGCGCCCTTGCAGTCTCATAATTGTTATCTGTTATGGTTAAATGTGAAATAACCTGGTGAGCGTCTCCCGATAGACAACTCAACAGATAACTTAATTTTTGTGATATATCCATCCGACAATGTATCAAAGAATCAAAAATGTTAATAAATGACATCCAAGTTTCATACCCACCAGAATACTTGGGCAAATTTAAATCCGGCAATCTAGTATAAATTGAGGCATTACTACTTGACTGACCCTTAACCGTGGGACTACTGGCCAGATCCAGTGTCCTTACCGCCTGAATAATGCTGTCATAATATTCTAAGCATTGCTTGTAGTCTGCCTGAGCTTGAATCAACCTTGCCTGCAAAGTTTCATTGTCTGGATTCATGTCAGCCCTATCATAACACATTTGTAAAGCTTGATCCAGGTCCGCCATGTATCTGCTCGCATTTGAAGCCCGCTCTTTCAAGGCCTCAACCCTGTCTGGTCTACTCACCAGAGAAAATGCGCTTACCAACCATTGCAATATGCGACGAATTTCGTTGTAACCGTCCGACATATCAAAGAATTTACAAAATAACAGGTCCGTAACCGAAAAGAAAACCACGCTCTGCTACCAAAAAATGTTGCGTTTTCCCGAACGCCCGTATGTTTTCTTATATTATTTAATTATATAATAATATTGCTTACCGGTCCGTAGTTCTGGCTTGGCTTGAAAGTGTGTTTTGTGTGTACTAATGTGCCCTACCGTATGTGGTTATAAATATATATCATATATTACAATACTTGTAGTATAAAAAATAGGAGAACGCGTGGCCGACCACTTTTCCAAATGTAAATGTAAATGATCAATTATTAATCCGCCGTAAATATAACTCAATAAAAATGCCGTGAAAAAATCCGAAGTGACAGTCAAGTACCGAAACCGTAATGTCAAAATCTTTTTTTTTTATTACTTTTTTAAATTTCCTTTTCCGCGGTCCGAAACTCATAAGTCCTAAACATATTTATTTTTAATTTAGATCAGAAACATAGCTTAAAACTTAGGTACATTTATTTTACGTACATTATATAAACTTGGAAAATAAGTTTTTCGGTTTCAGTTAGACCCCCTATTTACTTGATATCGAATGCCCACATCCTACAACGAACAAAATTTTATAAACATATACGAGTATAACCAATTTTTTGTTTCGCTGACGTAGATCCCTTGCAGGTTGTCACAGACCCCTAGGGGTCGATAGAGACCACTTTGGGAAATACTGTCATAGGCGATCGCCTAATCACTTAAGTTCAGGTTAAAAAAATGTAAGATGTCAAGTACGTCTTAGTAAAAATTAAAGAAAAAAAACCTTTTTAAAAACAAGCTTTTATTATTTGTTTATAAAATGAACTAAAAAGTTAAAAATAAAATGAACTAAAAAATTAAAAATAAATTATTAACACTAAAACTTTACATCATACATAATTATTCAATCTCGTCCCCCCTCTTTATCACAGTCCCCATTTATAAATAAAAGCGTGTTACATTTAATACAACACAACATTTTCCTCAAGCTATCACAATGTAACACGCTTTTATTAGTGACGTAACATTATTTTTTTCTAGTTATTCTTGGCAAACCCTTTTATTTGATACCCATATTGCAGAAGTGCATTAAAAATAATTGGTCCGCCATATTGGATACGCCGCCATGTTGGATTTAAAATGACGTCACATTATTTTTCTAGTTATTCTTGGCAAGCCCTTTTATTTGATACCCATATTGTAGGAGTGCATTAAAAATAATTGGTCCGCCATATTGGATACGCCGCCATGTTGGATTTAGAATGACGTCACATTATTTTTCTAGTTATTCTTGGCAAGCCCATTTATTTGATACCCATATTGTAGGAGTGCATTAAAAATAATTGGTCCGCCATATTGGATACGCCGCCATGTTGGATTGAGAATGACGTCACACAGTTAATCATGCATTGTCATCTGAACTAAACGTGTATACCAAATTTCAGCTGAATCGGAAACCGGGAAGTGGATCAAATTTAAGTTGCAAGATTTGGTTACAGAACGACAGACAACGGGACAGGTGGAAGTAAATAAAAGCTTGTAAATAAAAGCTTGTAAAATACATCACTATCTAAATAATGTACAGATTCGTATACTTATATGATAGAGTATAATTTATGGACTTCACCTGTGTAAGCGCACGCACGTGCGTACATTCAAATATTCGTCGCTTTGGCAAAACACAAAAGCGATAAAAAATATAAAAATTTCGCCGTTTCTTGGAGCGTGCAAAAACGTCGACGTATGAAAGTTGCCGACCGAGAAAAGCCTCTTAGGAAAATACAGTGGGGGTAGATTAACATTAGGGTGCGACTGCGGGTCGCGACTTAATATTGGGAGGAGTGACTTCACTCTCTAAATCCTTAGTCAAACTGTTGATCTCTGACTTCGCTGTACATGGCATTTACTGCGCTCATTCTTTGTCGCGGTAATGACGCTATGCAGAAATGAATGTCGATTTGATGCCATAAAATATGATCAAGGACTTAGAGAGTAGCTGTCGCCGAACTTAGGGATCCGAACATTCTCCAGATTACTTTAAAATGGCGACGTTCATTTACTTTATTAGAACCGCGGACATGAATTCAACTAGACTCTGATCTCTGTTGGGGTACAGTAAGAAAGGGCGGTATTTAGTCCACATATTAGTTTGTCACTCATATCCGATTGTACTACAATCTATGTGTACTACAATCTACTATTAATAATTGTACTACAATCTATTGATCGGACCTATTGACCTTCTCAGAGTCAGAGTCATCTTTCAAGTCAAAAACCACCTTCCAAATCTATTTGGTTTGTACTTTTAGCTTAAAGTTATCACAGTTGAAAATGAGCTTTATGTTGCGCAGACACAAAAGAACCTATTTAAAAAGATAAACATATTTTAGTCGATACGTATAGTACGATAGAAGCCACGACAAGTTTGACATTTGCACAACGAGCGTCGCTCCTATTTCATGCAATATAAGAGCGGTCCAGTGAAAAATCTGGCCTTGTGTAAACTCGCGGCGTCTGTTTAGACCAGGGTCTGCGATCGAAACCGACTCCAACAATCCGGGCTCAGCTAATCTACGCTCCATCAGATGTAAATCGGACAAAAGCCCGCCTCGGAGGGCAACAAATAAAACGGGTCGATGAATAGATTACCCAATATTTGGCCGAGTAATTGACAAAGTTGGTCGCTGCTGGGCGGTCGTGTTCTCATTGTACGGGAACGACTGCGACACGACTTTCTTCTTTTGCAGAGGAGAGGCTGTGTAATAGGATAGAATCTATCGCGAGGAGCACGACACGTGTCCAGGATACTGCTGATTCAACGTGCAGAGAATATTATGTTGTTGATGTTTTTCGGAATCTGTCTAAATTTATTATATTGTGTGTGTCTGTATGTATTATGTACATAAGTCTATTTATGTATGTTTTAGTATTTTAAAGTGTTTTGGTATATTGTCGTGTTCGTAATAAGTGTAATTTTTTTATATTTAGTTTTCGAAAATCGTATACCGTTACAATTTCAAATAATCTGGCAATTGTAAGAATAGCTGCCCACCAGGCAACTAGAGGGAGATTCTATTTCCAAGATGTCTGCTTTAGTACTTGTGTCTTATTTATTTCTGCTACTACACAGAAATCTTTGCATTGATGTTCCAGTGACAGACAGTACCAGTATTAGGTATTTGACTACACCTGGTCTCGTAACGTTGTAACGTATCTAGATTGAGAAGGATCATGTACTTCCAGGGGTAGTTTATAAACCGGGGTGGTCTACTTGGGTACCTCCATCATACTTTTTTTGTTCCGCAGAGAAAAATGCATTGAATTGCATACCCCTGCATAACCCGGTTACGCAGAACCGGCGGTTATGTGGGCTCTCCTCCCCAGAAGGGGGAGGCCTACCCACTAAAAACCTCAGCGATGGCCATCCTCGTAGGGGATGCATCTTCCTCCATGCATTGTAGGGGACTCTCAGGATCGATTGTCGCATTTGAAGATCCTCCATCTTACCTATTTCGGCCTCAAAATGACTCTGTTCGCGTTGCTATGATTGGGTGTGAATAATAAGATAGGCTGTAAAATTACTGCGAATTTGTATCTTATGTCACTTGTTGGTAACGTATTCTGTGGCTTTTGTGGAGTTTCCAGATATATTGGGAATCTTACAGGAACCAGAAGCACTATAGACGACTGGAATCATTTACCAAGAGGTGAGCAATCTGCTTGCTTATCAACATATAATCAGAGGTCGGAATTATGTAGAGTTATTCATGTACTTACACTGAATTCATATAGCGAAAGAATAAAATGGATATGCCTCAACTACCGTGATTAATTTTAAAGGGCAGAAAAAAATCCCCTGATTTAAATTAAATAGTTACGCACTTTAAACTACTGCATGCGCGACGTTGCCTAACTTACATCAATGACATCGGATGTCCGAACATTATGCTAGCAGTTCGCACAATATAGCTTGTGAGAACTAAAGAATACAATAGCGGAAATGAGGAGCACTCCCCGCTTAACTAAATGGACTGGATTTTGTATTTATGAAAAAGGCAAAATATGCGTATGACCCAGTCAATCCGCGTAATACAGAATATCGTCGACCCAGACACGTCCTTTCTGGCCCTCCCGACTCATTGACGCTCTTCAAGCCTTGCGAGAGGCGGCATCTGCGCCGCCATCCCTTAGTTAGTCCATACTTCGCAGCTTGCTGCACATGCACGAGTAGGCCCCATCATTTCAAGGCCGGACCCACTTTGGCGTACCGAGCCTTCATTCGCGCATATGTCCTCTTCGAAAGGCAGCGCTGACGTGCCCTCTCCTGAGGGTGCGCCAACCATTCCATTCAAGTCATAGGGCCATTAGGGCCAAGGCTAGGCTGAGTTTAGTCGGTTGGTCTGTGTGGTCGAGCCGCCTCGACAGCATCCAGGAGTCCGACATAATCAACGCATCCCTGCTTGCCTGTTGCGTTGGTATCCATGAGGATTCTCAGCCTCCTCTCCTGAGGAAAAAAAAAATGCTTATGAGAATTTGCTTAATGTAAACTAATAAAAATTGTATGTTCATTATCTTTGCTTTATTTATCTATCTCTGAGGTTTTTATTATTATTTATTTGTAATATTGTTGGCCACACGGGATTGTCCATTAGAAATCCCGGGAAGGTCCACATTAATATCAATAATTCGATGTAAGTACATAAATAAGTCAACTTAATTCCGGTTTCTGGTTATTATATAGCCATAAAAACCCCACATGCCATCATGGCAGCATATAGTATTAATCTGCTTGGACTCTAGCAATATCATGATGATTTGTTAGTGTTAGAGTAGTATGAAGGTTATACTAACAACTGAAAATGAGATTGTTGACAAGAATTAGTCCGAAGCTATTGTTTTTGCTGATCAAAATTTAACACAATTGTTCTCATCATGAGCTGCATTTGCATCATTAAATTTTAAAACATACAGCTTAGTATGGCTTGGTCGAATTCATGTACATGAGTTATACTTAAACTTTGATCGGATTTGAGCTTGTGGAGAGCCGGAGATTGGCTTTCAGTAAGAAAATGGTGCTTGTCACTAAAAGCCAATCTCCGGCGTTATGACAGGGTCCCGGTCTCCTTCATCGAATCAAATTGTACATTCAAATAAATGGATACATGCTCATTGTCTAGAATCTATCATTCGTGTATATTGCCACGAATGATATAGCACCAAAAAGATGACTTACAATTAGTGATGTGCCGGATCGTCAAAAATCTAGATCCGCGGATACAGATCTGAATACGGATATTTGGTGTCAAGATCCGCAGATACGGATACGGATCTTAAATTTCTTACACAATCGGTGTCGGTGCGCGTGATCTTGAGACGAAATAGGTATTTTTTTGTTGTTTTACTTTAATGTGACACTGGGCAGCAAAAATAACGCTTGTGTTTGGTATTGGTAGGGTTACATTTGAAGTATTTTTTGTAAATTTGTCAATGACCAATTTATCAATGCTTGAAGTTTTAGGTATCACCTTTTTTCCATCAATACAATTTTCTAATATTCTTGTCAATATTTCCGACGAAATAAAATATTAGCAGTTTTAAAAGGCTGTTGCTCTGGTGAAACTTCTTCTAATAAATATCCCTTAAATTGCATATTACCATCTTCATCAAAATAACTACTCCTTAACTCTGATGACACAGAAATCCAAACTTGTCTTTTATCGTGTATAATTTTCAGTGTATTTTTAACTTTTTCAAAAACTTGTGTTTTTATTAATGTATCATGTAGTTTTACTGGTTGAAGGTGTTCCGGAATCAAAAACTTACTTTTGTCAGAATACGAAATAGTAGTTATGCAAATTGCGTTTGATTTCGGATCTTCACTAGCTTTCACAACAAATTCAAATCTTAACTTTTCCATTGTAGTGCAATAGCCGCAGAATTGTTGTTTTATAATATGCTATTATTTTAAGAAATAAAAGTCTTTATTGTGTTGTTCTAGAAATAGAAAATATAAGAAATTTAATATCTAATACAACCAATAAAGAATAACACATAACATAGAGATCTCAAGTAATCTAAATGCAACTTACCTAGAAATAGAAAAACAACAATTAAAGCTATTATTTCAATATTAAATTACTAAATAAAATCACAATAAAATTAATACTTGACATTGGTTGTCTTTCAACAGAAAATATTGACAATTAAATCCATGAGTACTATAAGTCTATGAATGAGTGGATCTCATTTACATATAATTAAAAAAAAAATATTAGTGTAATATGAAATTATTTGGGATAATAAATTATGAATTTGCAAAGTGTAAAACTTGTGATGTAAAGTATTCTCGTAAGGGTAAAGGCTCAACTAACTTAAAAATTCATTTACAAAGAAAACATCCTCAAGAATACTTTGCTAAATAGATCCGTGAAAGATCCGCCAAAAAGTAACGGATACGTACACGGATACGAACTTTCTTTTGCCTCGGATATCTGCGGATACGGATACGGAGGATATCCGGCACATTACTACTTACAATGGAGCTTATAAGATTCAAAGTTATTTAACGAGTAGTGGTAAAGGATAACGAAGTCTGTAAAAGAGTCAGGATAACCGGTATGATGATGCTGGTTGAGGTCGAATTCGAACCTTATGTGGTACTAAACAAAGCGCATTATTCGCGGAATGGCAGGCTGTTAGGGTGCAATGCTGGAGGGTAGACGGATTGGATGCTAGTAGCTTGAGATCGATGTTAACGTTTTTGCGATAGATGACGATGATGAATGAAGTGACGATGATAACATATTCGAACCCCAAAGTTACCGCTGAACCGGCGATATCGTTATCGTGTAATGTGAAAACGTCAGGTCGCTCGTAATCGAATCAATGTTCGCGGAGGTTCGCAGAGGTGCGCGATTGGTATTCCCCGCCATTGTGCCGAGCCCTGACGCGCCGGGATGTGACCTGATTCGTAATACGTCGCGAACGTCGAAGCTAAAGAAACATGATTTACTCAAGAGATTATGGCGCTTGTTCTGAAGCTGCCGAGGAGGCGCCTACCGATTATTTCGCCCCCGTGTCAGGTTTATGCTACAGTTATTGCACCGGTGCGAGCATTTGTACCTTAGTGATGGTTAGAAAATTATATATTTCTATCATAACTATTTATATATGTATAATGAATGTATGTCTATCCGTTACTCGAAATCCCATAACACAAGCCTAATAATAATTAGGCTTAGTATTAAATGTAACACGCTTTTATTTATAAATGGGGACTATGATAAAGAGGGGGGACGAGATTGAATAATTATGTATGGTGAAAAGTTTTGGTGTTAATAATTTATTTTTAACTTTTTAGTTCATTTTATTTTTAACTTTTTGTTTTGCTATTGTTGTTCGCATCGTTGTGTGGTCTATCAATTAATGTATTTCTATTTCTTTAGGGTTCAAGACTTTTAGTTTTTTTTATAGATAGAGCAAATTCATATTTGTTTATTTTAAAAACTAGCTCGAGAATTTCGAGTAGCTTATACTGGGTAAAAGTAAAGACCCTATTTGGTTCAGCTATAACATTTTTTCTAAATGAGAAAACTAGATTTAGGTTTTTTTAAATGTATATTTGTGCCATTAAATTTCGTACCATTAGGATTTAAAGATGATGTCTTTTAAATGGTGACCTCCAGAGTTGATACACATTTGAGCCCTATTTATGACATTTTGCATAACTTGCCGTAACACTTCCTGCGATATGTTCGTTATTTCTTGACGAATGTTTTCTTTTAGAGCTGCGAGAGTCTGTGGGTTGTTCACATACACCCGAGATTTCAAAAAACCCCAAAGAAAGAAGTCTGGACTGGTCAAATCGGGTGATCTTGCAGGCCAAGGCAAATCGCCAAAACGAGAGATAACTCGGCCTGGAAAAGTGTCCCTCACTAAGTCCATAGTGTCGCGCGCTGTGTGTGCCGTAGCGCCGTCTTGTTGAAACCAGATGTGCTCCAGCCCCAATTCGGCCAAACTGGGTATCAAAAACTCACGTAACATGGTTCTGTAGCGTTCTCCAGTGACAGTTATCGCATTGCCTCCAGCGTCTTCGAAAAAATAGGGTCCGATCACTCTGTCAACACAGATGCCACACCATACAGTAACTTTTAGTGGGTGTAGAGGTGTTTCTTGAATAATGCGCGGATTATCAGTGCCCCAGAACCGAGTATACTGCTTATTGACATGCCCTGAGAGATGGAAATGCGCTTCGTCACTCATAACCAATTTTGAAGGAAAATCATCCTCTTCAAGGTTGAGGTTTATGACGCGCTGGCAGTAATCTAGACGAGCTCGGTGGTCAGCAGGCAGCAGCTGATGAGTCATTTGAGTTTTATACGGGAACATCTTTAAGTCTTTCACCAAAATACGCTGCAGGGTCCGTCTGGAAATGCCCAATTGCGTGGCACGTCGCCTCGTTGATGTTTCTGGACACTCTTCCACATCTTCGCGCACAGCATTGATATTTTCAGCTGAACGGCCTGTTCTTGGTCTCCCAGACTTAGGTCTATCCAATGTTGAGCCAGTTGCCTCAAGGCGTGTGGCAAAGCGTCGAATTGTGCGACCAATCGGTGCCGGACGGTGGGGAAATCGTCGACGAAATTCACACACTGATGAATTATTCCGTAAGAACATTGACACAATTATTCCACGTTCTTGGGGAGTAAAACGGTCCATGTTTATTTTCAGTGTATTTTACATTTGTTCACTACACAATTTTCAACAACAGAATGACAGAAAATGTCATGTAAAAAAAATAAAAGTATTTTCTTTAGTGCCAGTACTTTTGCGCCACCCAGTATTAGCGTGACGCATATATTTATAAATTTTAGCCTGTGTGTTATTCCGATGTATTGCTACATATAATATAAGCTACATTATTGTAAAGATTTTCATTTTCATTAAAATCTATTCAGTAGTTTTAACGTCAAAGAGTAACAAAGATTCATCAATACTTCTACAACTTTTGTGTTCGTAATATAAGTCGGAATTCTACTGCATTCTTCACGTTTTATTTTGATAAGCCAAAACAGACCACACAGTCAACGCAAGACTACTATTTCGAGTGTCATCCTTACCTGACTAATATTATAAATCGGAAAGTGAGTTTGTTTGTTTGTTTCGCTTTCACGCCGTAACTACTGAACTGATTGCTTTGAATTTTGCAGGCGTAAAGATAAAAGTCCGGATTAAATAACAGACTGTTTTTAATCCCGGAAAAATCGACAGATCCTACGGGATGCGCAATAAAGGCTTCGCTCAAAAACTACTCCACAGATTTTCATTCGGTTTTCATCAATAGATAGAGTGATTCTTGATTAAGGTTTTGCAGTATTTTTTTATCTCGGAGAAACGGATAGTCCCACGGGAAGCGCGATAAAACCTTCGCGCCATAAACCGACTTCCGCGCATATGTAGCCGTGGACAAAAGCTATGACCCTTAACTCTCTATCCGGAAGTCACCCTTGGCTCTACTTTAGGCTTTTAAATCAAGTAACGTAACTTAAACTATTATAATAAACAAGTTATTGAAACATGAACGCTGCTGGTAAAGTTGGCATGCACTCCCGGCAGCAATATCCCGGGAGCTGCGCCCTAGTTACGAGATTTCATTAGACCGCCTCCAACTCATTTGTTCAGCCGACAATTCGCTACGTTGTAAGGAATGCCGTCCTTGTTGTCTTGAGAACTAAATGGATGTCAGTTGCTACTGCCATGGCACTGAATGTTCTATTTACGTTTATAAGATGTTTACTCATCTCATATAAAAAAAAGTATTTCTTACACTTCCACCAATTAGCCTAGTCCAAAGCTCTATACGGCTTGTGTTATAGGATCTAGGGTAACGGATAGACATATATATATATCAAAATCAAAATAAACTTTATTCAAATGTGACTTTATAGAAAGTTCAAATTTTTTTTCTTAACACCCATTCAGGGCGTATTTCATCATTATAGGTCACCCTCTGACAACCAGAGGCTGTGTTTTCCGCACTTAGTCCTGTATGGACCATTGTGCGTGAGTACAGGGTGGAGGTTGCTCATTCCAGCCATCCCACCTCCCTCCAGAAGCAGATTAAGTTCCCCATGTTGTTCAGGATTTCCTTGATTGTTTTGGGTGATCCCACGGTTTTTTCCGGATTTGGGCGACGCCTGTGCACTCCAGTAGCACATGTGCAATCATTTCCTCCGTCTTCATGCATGCCCTGCACAGAGGGCTATCGGTTATCCCTAGAGTGTGTAAGTGTTTGTTAAGCGAGCAGTGACCCGTAATGGTTCCTACTACTGTTCTTAGGTTCTTTTTGTTCAATTGCAATAAACGCCTACAGCCAGGCGCTGAGGTCCACCAGCTTACTGCTTGCCTATATGTGTGTTCTTGTAACCAGCCACGTAACTGGCTGAAGGGGATAGGCATAAGTGGTTCTGGTCCGAACTCCACCATATCGGACCCCCTCTTTGCCAGTTTGTCGGCTGCATCATTGCCTCTTGATCCACTGTGCCCCTTTATCCATTGTAGGGTTATTTTATTGTGAATGAGTACTGCTATCTGTTCCAGGGCGTATTTTTTAGCTGATAAGAACAATAAGCGCAAGAAACTTATCAGCTTTATCAAAAGTACGACGTACATATGTGTTTACAATTTATACGGGAAAACAAATATTTACACTTTAGAATGTAATGTCTTCAAATCAACACCAAGCATTGGCACCATTTAAATAATCGTTGACTTTGTAATAGCCCTTACTCATTAGCGTCTTTTTAACATGTACCTTGAACTTATTGAAAGGCAATTCAGCTACACTATGTCGAATCTTGTTAAAAAAAATATTGCATTTGCCCATAAACGAACCTCTAGTTTTTTGTAGCCTGTACGTTGGAACGGCAAGTTTATTTTTATTTCTTGTGTTTAAATTATGCATTTGTAAATTATATAGTATTGATAAATATATAATCATTATATTATACACATATAAATATTTTGTATAGAAATATATATTTCAACAGCCATAACTAAGGTACAAATGCTCATCATCACACATTCATCACACAAACATCTGCTGCCACCGAGATTCGAACCCGGGACCTCAAAGATGGCGACACCTTGATACCGGTGTACTTCTTACACTCGACTATGGAGGTCGTCACGTCTAAGGAGGTTAGATTTGTCTTTTATCGATTTCAATGAAAGAGAAGGTTCTCAATTCGATTGTATTTTATTTAATACTAGCTGACCCGCGCGCACTTCGTTGGGCATAATATTAATAATCCCCGAAGCGAGCACGAAAGCGAACTGAATTAAACCCGAAGCCATCGCGCGCCGTCCGCTGATGATGATGATGATGATGACACTCAACAATAATGTGGCTTTCTATTGGTGAAAGAATTTTTAAAATAGATGATGATGATGATGATGATAATGATGCTGATGATGATGATGATGATGACACTCAACAATAATGTGGCTTTCTATTGGTGAAAGAATGTTTAAAATCGATGATGATGATGATGATGATGATGACACTCCGCAATAATGTGGCTTTCTATTGGTGAAAGAATTTTAAAAATCGGTTCAGTAGATCCCGAGATTACCCCTTACAATTTACAAACACACAAACTTTACTTCTTTATAATATTAGTATAGATGTGTTACCTTTAAGTTAAGTATTTTAACTATTGTTATAAACACATGTTGTACCGATGTAAGCCGAGACGTTCTTAATAAATTAGATCGGTTAATTAACATAGTATCCGTTTTATTTTCCGTCTGCGTAAATACGACCACCTTTCCAAGATTCGTCAATAATTGAAATGGTTGCCTATTCGCCAACGAAAAAAAAAATCGGGTGAGGCTGTGCCGGGGCACACGGCCGTTGGTTTTTAACGTGAAACGTCATGTTAGGAATCGCTTTTGAAGTAAAAGATTGAAAAAAAAAAAAAACAAGATTGGCGGTGTTTTAAGTAGGTATTTTAATAAAAAACTCAAAGTCACAACAGCGAGCTGACTATATAAGTGAAATAATCACACCACATTTTTGTTTCTAAGACTAATAGTTTTTTAATTATTAAGGTACGATGATATAGACCTTTTCGTTACGGTCCACTTTTGTTTCGACGCGATTTTAAAGACGTTTCACGTCAATAATTCAAGACTTGTTTTGCAACTTTTTAGCATACTTTACGATCCGAATGCACCCGATTCCGCTGCCTCAGCTTCACTCCAAATTCCATCACTTCGATTAGTCTGAGACAAAGACTCGTTGCAACTCTTGAGATTGAGATTAGCCAGTTCTAAGGCTTCGTTTAGAAAACTAGTCCGAATATATTTTTCGGAATCTGTAATTTTTGTTATAATAAAAGATATTTTGCCAGTGTTTCGGCAATGGACATAATGAGACTCAGGCTATAGTCTGATATCATCTATTATGGTCTCCATTATAATAATTCATTTATTTAACTAAAACTAAGGCCTATATACTAATATGCGCGTCCGTATTTCTAGCTTACTCAGCACCCTTGAGATGATTATCTCGGCACAGATATATATAAATATATTGTATGAATATATATGTGTGTGTGGTTTTTTTTTCCTATTTTCGCAGTCGGGATCAGCCAAGACAACAATACAATATACCTAGAAACTGACACCGAACTGACCAAGTATTAAAAAAGAAAGAAAGAAAAATAATTTATTTTAACACCACACAATAAAAAGACGGAGAGAAAATTACTTGTACAACATTCCTACTAACATTTTAAACATTTTCTACAAATCCCCTCTTCTGAGGGGCGGTCGCCCTCACGATTTGCCTGTATGGTTCTTAGAACTTGGGCACAGGCTGAGTTGAGTCGGCAGGTCACGTGGTCAGAGCGCTCTGGCCGCGTGCAGTCCGACACTACCTCCGTGACATTTGCCGTGAATGTCGAAAAGCTACGCCATCGATTCGCAAATCTACGGCGGGAGACCTTGTACTGAGAAGAACCGGCAAGAAACTCAGCAAGGGCTGTTTTTTTTTCCCTTTATTAAATAGATATAGAGTCGTCAATTTGGAGAATGACTTCAATATTGATAATTCATGAAGTCACTTTCCATTACATAATATAATTAGTAAAAATTTATTTTGAAAACATGCCTATATTAGGAATGCCGTGTCATACAGTTTTAAAAGAATATATTAAAGTTAAATTAAAATTATAATAAATACGAGTAGTACCCAGTATAGCAAAGAGCAGACTCATCTCCGCTGGCAGCACCCGTTCACGAGCATGACGCATGAACCAGCCATCGCTTCGCTCAACCATGTTTTAGGGAACGTAACGACCCGCCTCACACGACACTGCCGAAGAGATTTTAATGAGAGTATGACTACCCTTAAGCCACAAAAGGATACAAATTACCAAAAGCAGGTACCCGTGTAAATTATCACAACTAGAAAAAAAAAAACAACCGCAGGACACGCGCATACAATCATTTCAGAACTAGAAATCATTTATTATGATACAAGTAACAAAAGGTTATTATAATAGGTACAGTTAAATATACATATTATTATGTTACACAGTTACCTTTTTTTTTTTTTTTTTTTGTTCCCCTGAGGAAAATGCATTAAATTGCATACCCCGGCTGTGGCGAGCCGGGGTTATGTGGGGCTCTCCTCCCCAGAAGGGGGAGGCCTACCCACTAAAAACCTCAGGGATGGCCTTCCTCAGGCATGTAGGGAGCCCCCGGGAACACAAAGGCCACTTCCGGGAACCCCCAGCCTCCGCTCCCCTCTCTAGAGGGGAGCCCTCCTCGGGGAAGCTACCACCTCCCCCGGTCCCCTCCACCGACGACGCCCCCGGCCACGGAAGGGGCGTGGTCCATCCGGGTCGCCGTAGCGGTCGCGACTTCCTCGCGCCCGCCGCGACCCGCGGCGGCGCCGCAGCTGTGCTACCGAGCCCGGCGCCGCCTCCTTCGAGCGGGATCGGCCATCTCCCGACCCCGCTCGGCGGCCTCCTTCTGGAGCATTACTGCTTCACAGAAGGAGGCCACAACCCTCCAACCTCCCTCGTCCGCCAGCATTGCCGCAATCAATGCCGGCGGAGACAGATCTCGCCCGATCTCTGCGACCAAGACTCGGCGCTCGGAGGCCCACGCGGGGCACTCCGCCAGCGTGTGCTGGGCCGAGTCGAGGTCGGATGTTACACAGTTACCTAAGAATTTATTAACAATTTGTTTATTTCAACAACAACACTGCGATCATCCAAGTAATGCTGGACTCGATAATATCCTTTGCTCATTAAAGTTTTTTTTTTACTCGAGTTTTTAGTTTTTTAAAAGGTAGATTAACAATATTGTGTGATAACTTGTTATAAAAAGTTATACATTTCCCCAAGAAGAAGTATTTTTCAGAGTCTGATATCTCAGACTTATTAAAACGATAACCTTCCCATTCCTCACTTAAATCGTCAACGTTTCAAAATTAAGTTAAAAGTTGGCCGTGCGAGCTTCAGTCCGCACATCCACAGTCCATTGCGTTTAATATTTCACGAGCCGACAAATTCAATAAGCGGCTGGACCTTGGAACATTAAGTAACGCTACCGTCTAGTCCCCCAACTTTTCTTAGTCGGCAGTTTCGGCCGTTCATTAGCTTAAAACTTCGTAACTTTCGCCTAACAAGCCAGACTTATTTGTAACATAGTTATTGGAGCTGAATATTAAAATATCCCAAATAGATTACGTCGCTCGGCGGAGGAGATCGGGGGAGGTATTTGCCACCCCCGAGGAGGGCTCCCCTTGTATCGACGGGGGAGCGGAGGCTGGGGATTCCCGGAAGTCATTATCGTTTCCGGTGACTCCCTATATGCCTGAGGAAGGCCATCGCTGAGGTTTTAGTGGGTAGGTCTTCCCCTTCTGCGAAGGAGAGCCCCACATAACCGCCGGCTCTCCGCAGCCGGGGTATGCAATTTAATGCATGAATCGGATGTTTAGGTTGATCCGGGATCAACCCTGATAGATAGAAAAAGCGTTTATTAAATTCTGCAAAATTTTCTGACATCACACAGTCAATTTGCGCTTTATTAACGTTATATAAAGTTGAAATTCAATCATATCTATCGAAACAGTGTGCGTGTGTGCGTTGGAGCACAAAATACATCATTGGAGGATTTAATGTCACGTTCCAAAATTGAATAGTCACAAAATGTATTAGTTCATTTGGACCTTTTTTGCAATTTGGTTGGCTATGCGATATTATCTATAAAATAAGTGGGAACAAAAAGCACACATTTATTTCAATCGTTCTGTGGTTATATTTTACAAGAGACAGAAGTTTTATAACTCCGAAGTAGTGGTTAAGCTTTCGAGCAAGCCTAACAAGCACCTCCGTTGCACCAAAGTTAGTCGGCACAATCCTTACGTCGGCAAAATTATAAATGCAAAGGAACTCTGTCAATCTGACGCGCTTTCATGCCTAAACAATAAAAGCCATTTAAATTAAAGAACAATGGCCATTTCGGCCCTGACAATGGGCATTAATCAGATAAATGTTAAAAAATACACAAAAAAATGTTAGTTTTGAAATTATAATTCGTAATAAATAAAAAGCTGACGTTTCAGAAAAAAATCTTAATATATATATTTCTTGTGTGCGTGTGTATGTGACTGAACTCCTCCTAAACGACTGGACCAATTTTGATGAAATTTTTTGTGTGTATTCCAGGGGGCTTGAGAATGGTTTAGATTCACAATACGGTCATATAGATATTGTTTTTCAGCTAAATTATTTATTTAAAAACATTTGAGACAACGTGAGACAACGTGACATTTGAGACATTTGACATTTGAGACATTTGACAGGACAACGTCTGTTGGGCCAGCTAGTAATATTATAAATAAGATTCATCATCTTATCGAAGAAGTATTAGTTTTAGTTTTCGAACGGTCCTCTTTTTTTTTAGATGCTTTACTGGTCTGAACGAACGCTCTTCGCCACGGCGTCAAGTTCACCAATACGCATGTAACATTATCAACGGGATGATTGAAAATCAATATTTTATTCCTAAAAGATTCTTCTTCTTCTTCCTGCCCTTTTCCCACCTTAAGTAGGGTCGGCACAACACGTTTTCCTCTTCCATTCTCCTCTGTCACTCGTCAGCTCAACATCGACTTCCTTTACTCTCATATCAGAATTCACACATTCAATCCATCGCTTTCTTGGTCTACCTCTCATCCTAGGTCCATCTATATTCATATCCATTATTGTTTTTGTTATATGGCTTTAAAAGATAAAGAAAAAATTATTTTTAAGTTTATTTTCTTACAAAAAATTGGTATTTAAACAGCTAAGGTATAACTATAATTAATAGGTACCTGTTTCATGTCATTATTTCTTAGATTTGCGTGTAAAGGGACGTCAGTATTTTACTCCAGCGACGGAAGTCATCAATTGTATTTTTTTGCAGTTGTTCTTTGCGTTTGCTTTGATACGAAGCCGTCTTGTAACAATATGTCGTTGGGCGGTCGAAGTTGTAAACGGGTATTTCAAATGAGATTTAAGTATCAAACATGTTGAATAATAAAACTGTAATCCTAACCTCAAAAATATATCTCCGAATCCTGAAGTTTTAAAACAATTTATTAGCTATAACTTTTTTGACATTGAAATAATATAAGGTCTTAAAACAATACAAAATTCTATATGCCCATGGACATTGAATTTCAGGTACAGCTGCTATGCGATTTTGGCCATTGTCCTTTAGTACACAGACAGTCTAGAGTCCGGAAAACGACAACTACAGCTACGTTTTAATGAAAAGAAAGGAGTTGAATATTTTGAACATTATTTTTAGGCTTTTGAGAAGATACAAATAAATACGACATTCAAAGACATTAAAAATTAATTGAAATAAGAGATAAACTTGCTATTATAACATTTTGTGACTCGAACAAGTATATAAGAATCTTTTTACGACGGATTATTTTTAAAGATGACGGGTGCACTGTCTTCTAGACCTGAGTCGATCGCGATTGATCAAATCACTGTGATTCGATCGCGTAGCATTTATGAATGATCGAGTCACGACCCACGAAAAGATTCGATCACCGAGATCGACTGGGTCACGGTAACTCGGTCCTGAGTCACGATCATTATGGCATTTTTGGAGTGACTACCCCGCGCTGATAGCGCTAAAAGCAAATCGCTAAGGACGCCACCACACATTAATGAAGCGCTATAAGCACGTTTTTTGTGATTTATACCTACTATACAACGCAACGCAATTCGAAAGTCTGACTTGTTGATAAAATAATTTGAACCTTAAATCAATGGTACTAGCGTCTATTGTAGATATTTTTATTGATGATTTTGATGGAGAATGTTTTGTCTCGTTCTAGTAACATAAGAAAACCTGTATTTGCGTGCACAGGTAAGTACGTGATAGATGGAATGATCAGGTTAAGAACCGCGTCGAGTGACCAATGAATTACTTAATTAAAAGCAGCCGTAGACATTTTACTTTGGATATATTGAATCGGTGTGGGAAGATTTAAAAAAGTGGAATAATTTCGCTAGTTTTTTTCATCGTTTTGCTTATTCTATTAATTAGTTGTTGGTTGTCCTGTGTATTGAAAACAAATTGTTACAATTCATTTTCGTTTTTATCGTTGTAAATGTTTACTTACCACATTATGAAAAGTTAATAGTGGTAATTAATAGCAAATCAATCATTAAATTCGCAAAATGACCAATCGTGATGGATTTATATCCATTTACGAAAGTCTTTAAGCGATACAAAAAATAATAACAATTCAGTGAGTTTTTCGCAGAATTCAACTATGTATGACAGACGCATATTTTATTTCATTTATAAAACTTACATCTAGCAATGAACACTATGAGATATAAAATGTGTGTTAAAAGTTATCTATTTATATATAACATAATCATGTAATAATCGTATCTAAAATATTTGAGTACCAAATTTTCTCGTAGCCCAACCAAACGAGCGTGACCCAAAACGTACAATAGCCACCCGATCAGAGACCCGAGACCTGTTGAACAAACAACCCGCTACCTCAATCAATCGATCATTTGATCGAATCATTGTGATCGAATCACCAAGCGAATGGGTCGCGATCGACCCGGGTCGCAACAAATGATCGATCGACACAGGGCTACTGTCTTCGTAGCACTAAAACTCCTGAAAGTCATCAGTTCATCAAGGACGTTCATTAAACAATTGTTTAACGAGCGACCCGCCCCGGCTTCGCTCGGGTGATACTAAATACACTACAGAAACACTGAGAACGTATATAATTAACTAGCGACCCGCCCCGGCTTCGCACGGGTGCAGTGAAAAAATGGTTATGGTGGGTTATCCCTAAGAGATAGACATATACCATCGCGGACTTTTTTGTGGATTTTTGTAAGTTGTACAATACTGTAGTACATTATTTTGGTCTATCTCGTAGGGTTCAGCCAGCGTTTGCAATATAAGCGCAAAAAAACGTGCTTATTTACGACATCACATTAGAAACCTTTAAATTTATCAGTGTTTCTTTACTATATTATGCATTTATTATACATACAAACCTTCCTTAAGAATCACTCTATCTATTAAAAAAAACGCGTCAAAATCCGTTGCGTAGTTTTAAAGATCTAAGCATACATACGGACATACAGCGAAAGCGACTTTGTTTTATACTATGTATTGATATTGATTGTATGAAGTATGTATCGAGTGTAAGAAACTAAAAAATACGCTTTTAAAAATTGCGTAGTTATAAAGATTTAAGCATACATAGGGATTTAGGGACAGAGAAAGCGACTTTGTTTTTTACTATGTACATACATACATACATACACTCACGCCTTTTTCCCATGGGGGTAGGCAGAGATTACGTCTTTCCACTTGCTACGGTCTTTACATATCTCTTTCGCTTCATCTACTTTCATAACATTCATTTCTTTACTATGTAGTGGCAATATATTGAGTTATTACTGGAAGGGTTTAAGCTTCACTGAATATTTAGAACAAACTTTTATAAGTAAGAACTTTTAAAGCAGAATCATTCACAAAATTATCTCATTTTGGTATTTCCGCAGCACGAAAGAAAACGAGATAGCAACTTGATTTTATATGTATGTTAGTGATGAACGGCGTTTAATTTTCGTCTTCACGAACTTCAGTTTAATATACCAATGTCAAAGAGACTTGAAGTCCAGGAATGCTGAGTGACCGCGCTCTGTTCACCGCAAATCTCGCGTCGACACGGAATTAGTATTGCCTTATTTATCGCTTGTAATTCCCGGGCTGCGGGAGCTCCCGCTAAATAATTCCCTGTGATTCCCGCCTCCCTTCGTAGACGACTTCGTACCGGGATACGCTTCTTGCGTTTAGACACGCGACGAGAAAAAACTTGGTGCTCTTAGTTTGATGTAAGAGCGTAACAGACCCTTATCACGTCTGTTCTGTCTAAAAGGAAACGTCTTTCGTCACCAATTATGTTTCAGTCCTATGTAGTGAGAAACAAGCTAAGCCTTTTAGCGAGTTAATTGTGGACTGTTCTCAAATTAAATGTATCTCTATTTGCTTTGAACTGGGTACAAGGTACAGCAGGTCACCAGTGACACATAATGATCTCGCATCCAACCAATAACCCAAGTAACAAAATTTGCTACTATAAAAATCCTAAGAACATTTTAGAACGTAATTAGTGTTCATGACAAGCACTATAATAGTGTTGTTAACAATTATCAAACCCCAAAAAAGCCCTAGCTTTATCGCTGATTTATTCTATAAATAAATTAAAAGTAAAAAAAAATAATACAAGCTTTTATTAAATGCGCAAAAAGAACAAAATAAAAATTTACATATAAAAGCTTGTCGCGAAATTTACTTATAGAATACTTTTAACGACAAGCTTTTATATGTAAAAGTTTATTTTGTTCTTTTTAGCGCATTTAATAAATGCTTGTATTAATTTTATTTCTTTACTTTTAATTTATTTTCCGACTAAAAAACCAAGCTTAGCAAACCCTATCATTTGATACCCATGTTGTAGGGGTGCATTATAAATAATTGGTCCGCCATCTTGGGAAAGTCCGCCATATTGAATTAAGAGTGACGTCACATTATTTATCGTGGTATTCTTTGCACTCCCTTTCATTTGATACCCATATTGTAGGGGTGCATTAAACATAATTCATCCGCCATCTTGGTAATGCCGCCATGTTGGATTTAGAATGACGTCACACACATAACCATGAATTGTCATCCGACTTACACGTGCATGCAAAATTTCAGCTCAATCGGATATCGGGAAGTGGGTCAAATTAAGATTTTCTTACATAGTTACAAGTGAACATAATATAAAAGCTTGTAACATCACAAAAAGGCTTTTACTGTAACGTCAGCTCTTTAGTTGAAATGTATAAGCGTCGAGAAACTCTTTTTGATACCGAAATATGTCTGTCTGCAACGTTTGTAGTATTAAATGGTACTATAAAAGTAACTAAAACATTACTACAGTGCTATTTTGTACTGTATGTGATATTTTTTATCACACTGAATCGCCAGTTAATGTTATTTTATTATTTTTTTTTTTCCTCAGGAGAGGAGGCTGAGAATCCATCATGGATACCAACGCAACAGGCAAGCAGGGATGCGTTGATTATGTCGGACTCCTGGTGAATCGAGGCGGCTCGACCCACCAGACCTATCGACTAAACTCAGCCTAAGCCTTTGGTCCTAATGACCCTACTGGTTTATTGAAGAGAGCCGCACCTCAGGAGCGGTAAGGTTAGCACTGCCCCATGGAGAGGGCATAAGCGCTAGAAGTAGGCACGGTTCACCAAAGTGGGACCGGCCTGTATTGACGGGAACCTACACGTGGCTAAGCAGAAGCTGCCGAATAAGGGGAGACAAAGGAGGCGACGGCTCAGACGCCGCCGCTTGCAGGTCTAGAAGGTCCTGCGTTAATTGATTGGACAGTTAATGTTACTGTGGTGCGAGCATTTGTATGTTCCAAAGAAACAGAAGGATATTTTGGTGAGTTACGTTTATTTTAATAAATAGACATGGTTGCTTATAGGACTTTGTGACCACAAAACTTTCAATGCCCGTCATTCCGCTCTAAGTTCCACGTGCAAAAATAATACATACATACATACATACACTCACGCCCTTTTCCCACGGGGGTAGGCAGAGATTACGTCCTTCCACTTGCTACGGTCCTTACATATCTCTTTCGCTTCATCTACTTTCATAACATTCCTCATACATGCTCGACGATTGCGGGTACTTCTGACCTGGCCTTTTTTGAGGACACTTTCGATTTGTTCGAAATATGTTCGCCTAGGTCTTCCTCGTCCCGTGTCTCCACTCACTCCAGCTTCATAAATCATTTTGGTTAGTCTACTTTCATCCATCCGTCCATGCAAAAATAATTGCATCGACAAAATTATAATGCTGATCTGTAACTTAATAATGCGCCCTCATAAATTTCTAGTTTTAATAAAAATATATTTAATTTTATTTGTAAAATTAGAATTCGTATCTACTATGGCTGCTATACACAGCAGTAAAATAGTAACCATATTTTTTCACTGAAATCGAATTAGGGTTCCATATCCAAATAAAAATTAGTTTTACATTGGCTTCGCTTTTCCAAACATGATGAAAAATTTACATTATAATCTGTGTTTCATTTCCTTAGTTCCTGTTCGTTAATTAAATAAATTACCATGTACATATTTTGTAAAATTTACAATGAACGGAGTAAAAATATGGATTGACAGTTTTATTCTTCAGTTTCAGTTTTATTTTTATTAGATACTAGCTGGCCCAACAGACGTTGTCCTGTCAAATGTCTCAAATGTCACGTTGTCTCACGTTGTCTCAAATGTTTTTAAATAAATAATTTAGCTGAAAAACAATATCTATATGACCGTATTGTGAATCTAAACCATCCTCAAGCCCCCTGGAATACACACAAAAAATTTCATCAAAATTGGTCCAGTCGTTTAGGAGGAGTTCAGTCACATACACACGCACACAAGAAATATATATATTAAGATAGGTATTTATGCTACGGGAAAATATAATTACCCTGCGCGAAAATCTCTTAAAACATTTGGGGTTCCGATGCTATTTGGGGTTGGTTGGAGTGCCCTAGAAAGAACATGGGATAATTATTAATTTCACAAATCAGATAAAATGCGAGCAAAGCCACGGGCGGAATGCTAATCTTTAGATTATTTTTCAAGCTAAAGAAACTAATATTGATCTGTAAGCAATAACAGTTGATATTTCCACAACAAACAAAATAACGAGGAAATAAATAACTGAACACCTGACTGGGTCCATCACAATAGCCAAATCGAAAATATCCACATAATGGGGCCATTAGTGCGCGGGCGCCATCTTAGACGGGAAATTAATAATCCACATCGTTTATTTCTTTTCATGCGGCCGATATTTCTGCGAACCTGCGACAGGGTATTGGTTAATGTACGGATGTTGGATTTCAATCAAGAATATTTGGCGGTCACAGATATAAGCTGGACAGATGTCGCCATTTTTATTTAATGTCTTATTTTTTTACCACGATGCCTGTTACTAAAGATTTAATGTTATCGACCGTTCAAACATGTCTTACATATAAATTTAAAATCCATATCAAAAAGACACTCATGAGTAAAGGTTATTATAAAGTAAGTGACTATCTAAATGATCACACTATTTGGAAATAGGGAGCCATGTTTGGTAACAACATTATTTATAATATTGTATTATTTTTATGTGTATGTAAACATACACATGACTGTAATCGTATTAGGTATGAAAATACAATATAGTATAAGATACAATCTTATACTATATTGTATTTTTATATTATATTATAATTATTAACATTGAAAAGAGGAGATAAAAAATAGACCTTCAGAGTTTCTTGCCTGTACTTCTCGAGAAAGCTCTCCCAATTTCTGAACAGGTGTCGAGTCAATATTTTTTTTACACGCTTTTTATTGACTTACTCTGTCCGTTTGTTTGTCATGATCAAATCTTGTAATCGATTTTTCGACCACTTCTACTGCTCCAATCGAGCTCAAATTTTTTTACATGTGTATTCTAGATGACAATACAATATTCAATCATTTTCGAATCATAAAAATACATAATTATGTTGTAATAAATTAAAAACTTTTTAATATGAGAATTGGTTCAATGAAGCAAACAGATAGAATTTGATATAATGCATATGTTTAATTCTAATACTACATTTTCTGAACAATTATGTACATTTCTTTATGTTTGTTATAATAATCACGAGACTAAAAAGTAGTAAATAAAAAAAAAATTAAAAAAAACTTTTTAAAAAAACACGCTTTTTACGCAAAGACTAAAAAACGTTTGAAAAAACTTTTGTTTGTTATAAAGACTAAAAAACATTTGATCTAAAAAGTAGTAAATAAAAAAAAAATAAAAAAAACTTTTTAAAAAAACACGCTTTTATTAAAAAGACTAAAAACCGATCTAAAAACTTGAAAATAAAAATAAAGTCACGCTTTTAGAAAATTTGGGTACATATCAAGAAAAATTTCTGATGACAAAAAGAAATGTAGGAGAAAAGAAACTAGGAGGTAGACTCTGTACCAGGGTCGTCTGCATGGGTACCTCCGTCTTACCTATTTCCGCCGCCAAACAGCAGGGTTCGCTTTGCTGTGTTCCGGCGTGAAGGGTAAGATAGGCAGTGAAATTACTGGGTACTGTGACTTTACATCTTATGTCACAAGTTGGCAACGTACACTGTGGTTCTTATGAGGTTTGCAGATTTGCTGCGAATCTCGTGGGAACCACATGTAATATAGGCGACTGTTACCACTTACCATCAGGTGGGCAGCCTGCTTGTTTGTCAACTTTAGCAATAAAAAAAATGTAACTCAAAAATTTGTCTATAAAATTTAGCAAATTAGTCCAAGAACTCAATGACTATAAAAGCGTGGGGTGTAAATGTTAAGACCATTAAATGAGTAATGTTTAATTTTGAACACCCCACGCTTTTATAGTCATTGAGTTCTTGGACTAATTTGCTAAATTTTATAGACAAATTTTTGAGTTACATTTCTTTTTGTCATCAGAAATTTTTCTTGATATGTACCCAAATTTTCTAAAAGCGTGACTTTATTTTTATTTTCAAGTTTTTAGATCGGTTTTTAGTCTTTTTAATAAAAGCGTGTTTTTTAAAAAGTTTTTTTTATTTTTTTTTTATTTACTACTTTTTAGATCAAATGTTTTTTAGTCTTTATAACAAACAAAAGTTTTTTCAAACGTTTTTTAGTCTTTGCGTAAAAAGCGTGTTTTTTAAAAAGTTTTTTTTATTTTTTTTTCCTTATTCGTACGTACGGACAAGGTTTTTGTATTTTTTTTAAGTTTTTTTTTTGTTTTGTTTGTTGACGTCAATAAGTGCCTGTAAAGGTCTATGTTGAATAAAGATTATTTTGATTTGATTTGATTTTATAAAACTTGTTTAAACTCGTAAAGGGAGTTGGGTTAGGTTAGATAAAATACCCAGTGATGGGTACCTCTTACAAAGATCGGCGAGGCCCTCACGGGCCTGCATCGCCGGAGTCGTGATGAAGCTATGCCATTGGTAGTCCGCGCGATTTCTGGCAAAATGAGGAGAAGGAACACGGCGGAGTTTTTAGTTAGAGGGAGCCTTACACTCCCCCTCCTCCCCTCCCCGGAGAAGAGTTAATGCGCCGGGGACCAACATCTTCCCCCCGGGAGCAGGCATTTCATCTACCTCAACAAAAAAAAATTGATCATATACAGGGAGAAAGAAACTGCCCTTGCTGGTTCTTTCCAGTACAAGGTCACCCGCCGTAGACTTGTGAACCAATGGCGTAGCACAGCGAACGGGGAACTTTTTTAATCATTACCCCAAAAAAAATTGTTTAAGTTAATATTACCCCATGGCGAAGAGCAAAAAAACGGAATCGCGTATTTTTAGGATCTTTCATATGTTAATTTTGAAAAGAAAACAATAAATAAAAATTAAATTCAAAAATCATTTATTTAATTTATCAATGTATTACCTAGTAAAACATAATGGTTATAATCACTACATAGTATAAAACAAAGTCGCTTTCGCTGTATGTCCGTATGTATGCTTAGATCTTTAAAACTACGCAACGGATTTTGACGCGGTTTTTTAATAGATAGAGTGATTCTTAAGGAAGGTTTGTATGTATAATAAATGCAAACGCTGGCTGAACCCTACGAGATAGACCAAAATAATGTACTACAGTATTGTACAACTTACAAAAATCCACAAAAAAGTCCGCGATGGTATATGTCTATCTCTTAGGGATAACCCACCATAACCATTTTTTCACTGCACCCGTGCGAAGCCGGGGCGGGTCGCTAGTAGTAATATAAGTAACTAGCTGTGCCCGCGACTTCGTCCGCGTGGAATAGTTATTTTGCGCACCTCAGCTGTTACCCGATCTTGACAACGCGACATATCCAAATTTGGTACCATAAAAACGGTCATTGTGACTAAACCTTAAAAGATAGACATATGCCGTCGCGGACTTTTTTTTAGATCATGTATAGAGGAATAATTCTTTCATACATATTTTTTGTGTATCTTGAACCGTTTTCGCAGCGCACGCAAAGAAAGCCTTCAAAAATGAATAATTTTCCCCGTTTTTTACACATTTACCGCTCTGTCTTTGCTCCTATTGGTCATAGCGTAATGTTATTTAGCCTATAGCCTTCCTCGATAAATGGACTATCCAACAAAAAAAGAATTATTCAAATCGCACCAGTAGTTTCGGAGATTAGCGCGTTCAAACAAACAAACAAACAAACAAACAAACAAACTCTTCAGCTTTATATATTAGTATAGATTATATATTAGTATAGATACACATAACAAATTGGGACCCATTAGGGTACAATTAAGGGTTGACAATTCGGGGTACTGTAACAAATTATCAAAATCAAAATTAATTTTACTCAGATATGACTTTATTGAAAACTCTTTTGAATCGTCCAATTTTTTTTCCTACCACCCATTCAGGACGTATTTTTTAGCTGATAAGAAGAATGGGCGCAAGAAACTTATCAGCTTTATCAAAAGTAATAACAACATTTACAATAAATTATGTCGTTACCATACAACGTACATATGTGTTTACAATTTATACGCGAAAACAAATATTTACACTTTAGAATGTAATGTCTTCAAATCAACACCAAGCATTGGCATCATTTAAATAATCATTGACTTTGTAATAGCCCTTACTCATTAGCGTCTTTTTAACATGTACCTTGAACTTATTGAAAGGCAATTCAGCTACACTATGTCGAATCTTGTTCCTCTGGAAACCTCTGGATTTTAGGTATCTGTAGTTTTTTTGTAACTCTACAACATTATATAAGCTTTGTAAAACTTTTTTCCAAATGTAATTTTATCGTCAATTTATTGTACCTGGCGTACAATAAATTGACAATAACTACACGTAGCCCATCCATAAGATGTATAGCTTTGGCGCTGGCGCTCGAGTAATCCCTTTGAAGGGCGGCGCAGGCTGCACAAAGGCACGGTCTAATAAGGGCTAGGGCCTTATTGCCCTAATACCCACACTAATATACTAATATCAAACGCTGACCTACTTAGCCCCGGCTGCTGTTACAGCGCATTCACGGCAAATGGAATCTTATGTCTGTTGCCTGAAATGAGATGCTCGTCTAATCTCGGTACTGCTCGTTATATTAAAGATGCTACGCGGAAATCAAACGAGATATTACTGCAGCGGTCAGCAAAGCCATGCGACAAGCGAGCCGGGAATGTTCTTCCGTCCTTATGGATTCGTCACGTCTGTCCGTCTGTATGTCACAGCCACTTTTTTCCGTAACTATAAGAGCTACACTATCAGGGGCCTCTTCTAATACAGGTTTTATAAACTTAAAAGAAGAGACCCACATATTGTAAAGAAATTTCTTGTAGTCTATCTATACTAATCTATACTAATATAATAAAGCTGAAGAGTTTGTTTGTTTGTTTGTTTGTTTGTTTGAACGCGCTAATCTCCGAAACTACTGGTGCGATTTGAATAATTCTTTTTTTGTTGGATAGTCCATTTATCGAGGAAGGCTATAGGCTAAATAACATTACGCTATGACCAATAGGAGCAAAGACAGAGCGGTAAATGTGTAAAAAACGGGGAAAATTATTCATTTTTGAAGGCTTTCTTTGCGTGCGCTGCGAAAACGGTTCAAGATACACAAAAAATATGTATGAAAGAATTATTCCTCTATACATGATCTAAAAAAAAGTCCGCGACGGCATATGTCTATCTTTTAAGGTTTAGTCACAATGACCGTTTTTATGGTACCAAATTTGGTCGAAATAATTTGTTTAAGTTGTATCAACATAATAATACTAAAAATTCTGCGGAAACTCGACCATTCCGAAAATCCCGCAAGAACGGGAACTATGTGGGAAAAACCAAAAATCTGCCGGAAGTCACTATTCCACACGGACGAAGTCGCGGGCAAAAGCTAGTTAACAATAAAGATATTTTTGATTTTTTTTTATTTTTTTTGACTATGGAAACTTCAGTATTCGGTGAACCGCATTAAAATCTTCATACAAAAATAGACAAAAAACAATAAATTTTTGGGGTTACTTAGAAATGAAACTCAAATGTTTTTTCATCAAACCCATACGTATGGGGTATCTTTGGATAGGCCTTCAAAAATGATATTGAGGTTTCTAATATTTTTTTTTTCTAAACTGAATAGTTTGCGCGAGAGACGTTTGTAAAGTGGAAAAATGTGTGTCTAACTTTTAATATAAGGAAATGATAAATCTAAAAATGATATGTGATTTACATTACTAAGCAAAAATTAGTTTGAATGAGATCTAATATTTGTTTTTCTTTTAATACGTTATATTTTAAGCGCATTTTACCTTTAACTCAACTCCAATATAATAAAGAATAAAGAAAAACATTTATTTAGATGTATAATGGTACGGAACACTACGTGCGCGAGTCCGACTCGCACTTGGCCGGTTTTTAAAATTTTTCTAGACTATAATTTTTACAACGATAATTTTTTTTCTCTACTGTATTTAGTACCAACATTGCACCTATACAAAGCCCACAAAATAAAAGTAAAAAAAAATTAAATGCGCTAAAAAGAACAAAATAAACTTTTACATATAAAAGCTTGTCGCGAGATTTACTTACTTATAGAATACTTTTAGCGCATGTAATAAAAGATTGTATTATTTTTTTTTTTACTTTTAATTTATTTTCCGACTAAAAAACCAAGCTTAGCAAACCCTTTCATTTGATACCCATATTGTAGGGGTGCATTATAAATAGGTAATTGATCCGCCATCTTGGTAATGCCGCCATGTTGGATTTAGAAAGACGTCACACACATAACCATGCATTGTCATCCGACTTACACGTGCATGCAAAATTTCAGCTCAATCGGAGAACGGGAAGTGGGTCAAATTAAGATTCCAAGATTTTCTTACATAGTTACAAGTGAAGCTAATATAAAAACTTGTAAAAACCACACAGCGACTTTTATTATGTTTTTCATTGCCTACTGTGTTTTAAAATTATTGATTTTTTTTATTACACGTGATAATGATCAACTTTCCTCCATTCTCTGCGTCATGTTGTATGCAAACGAATTTGAGACCTTTTGACGCCCCAAAAGAGCGCGCCATGCAAATTTCATTATACTGCGAGCCGGCGCTGATCAGAGACAGCCTTGAAGGATTAAAAGCTCGAAACATTTGCATGTGGAGAACGAGGAACAAGCTTGATTACAACATGCTTGCGTAAATACGCCCTTAAGGCTATGACCTAAATTGGCGCCCTTTATTCTGAACTAGCCAGTGCTTATGACTTCGGTAGATGTTTTCCTAAATGACATGTATTTATTTATTAAAAGTGTATATAGCACTGCTATTTACTATTTACGGGCTAGAGAATCCCTAAAAGAATTGTTCAAAGAAATCAATATATTAAGTTTAGCTAGTCAATATATATATGATAATTTAGTTTTTGTATATAGAAACTATAATAAATTCAATAAAAACAGTGATCTACATAATGTGAATACTAGAAACAAAAATAAACTTGCCGTTCCAATGTTCAGACTCCATAAAACTAGCTGTTCGTTCTTGGGGAAATGTATGTCTATGTTTAACAAACTTCCGCAAAGTGTCATTGATTTGCCTTTATATAAATTTACTAGCTTTCTGCCCGCGGCTTCACCCGCGTGGATTTCGGGATTGGGTCTATTTTGCCCACGACTACATATGCGCGGAAGTCGGTTTATGGCGCGAAGGTTTTATCGCGCTTCCCTTAGGACTATCGGTTTTTTCCGAGATAAAAAATACAGCAATACCTTGCTCAAGAATCACTCTACCTATTGATGAAAACTGCATGAAAATCTATGCAGTAGGTTTTAAGCGAAGCCTTTATTGCGCAACCCGTGGGATCTGTCGATTTTTCCGGGATAAAAAGTAGCCTATGTTACTCGGGGATAATGTAGCTTTCCAAAGGTGAAAGAATTTTTGAAATCGGTCCAGTAGTTTCGGAGCCTATTCATTACAAACAAACAAACAAATCTTTCCTCTTTATAATATTAGTATAGAAAATCCATATCAAAAAGACACTCATGAGTAAAGGTTATTATAAAGTAAGTGACTATCTAAATGATCACACTATTTGGGAATAGGGACACTATATAATGAGACACGGTATAATGAGTTGTGTTCTGAAGAATTGTTTGACATGATGCCCACGGCCACTTTCTATCATCGCACCGCTCGCCATCGACAGGGAGTTCATGCCCACACACTGGAGCCTAAATGGTCCCGCACAGTGCGGTTCCAAAGGAATTTCCTCCCGCGTACACTTCGTTTGTGGAATGAATAGGTTTTTGAAGGGTCGGCAACGCGCAAGTGACACCCCTGGTGTTGCAAGTGTCCATAGGCTACGGTAACCGCTCACCATCAGGCGTGCCGTAGGCCTGTTTGCCACCATTGTGGTATAAAAAAAATTCTCCATGTATCATTACAGAGTCGTCAGTTGGAAGCTGGCTTCAGATACACAGTCTGAACCCAACCTCCAAGAGTCATATCGCGTTAACAAATCTGATATGTATATGTCCGGTACAAAACAAAAATATTATTTATTATAGAATCATTAAAATTATATATCGCAAAATTTACATCCAAGCATGTTTAATCATTCAGGAAATTAAATATCGTAAAAATTACATCCAAGCATTTTATTATTCAAGAAATCATTTATTTATTTTTTTATTTATTAAACTTTATGCAAAAAAAATTACATAGGCGGGCTTAATACCTAAGGTATTCTCTACCAGCCAACCTTTGGGTGGTATGGAGATGTGGTGTAGGTGCATCGAGATTTTGATAGGTCTATACTTAAATATGAAGGTATCTGTATGAATAAAATGCTGCAGGATACATATTATTATAAACTAATATATAATACAATTATATACATATATTTAATAAACTATGTAGTAACATATATATACAAGTATAAATAAATAACAATATATAAACTATGTAAATATTAATTATTTAATATCTGCCAATTCCTTTACAACATCCTTGCAAGATCAAGCTTGTGCCATAATATCCGAGAAATGTTTACGGACCTTTCGTTTAAATGAGGCCCGAGTTGGTGCCATCCTGATTTCATAAGGGAGAGAGTTCCACAGAAGTATGGACTGAATTTGAAAAGAAGAGTGGACAGAGTGAGAAGTGTGCTGAGGACAGCTAAGAAGAAGATTGTTAGTCGACCGTAAGGTTTTAGAGTGAGTAGAACATAGATATTGGAAATGAGATAATAAATAAGAGGGAGAACAGGAACAGTTAAGCAGAGCGTAGAGAGTAGTGAGAGCACGCACGTTTCTTCTCAACCGGATGGGTAACCA
This sequence comes from Scirpophaga incertulas, assembly GCA_036419045.1. Taxonomy (NCBI): domain Eukaryota; kingdom Metazoa; phylum Arthropoda; class Insecta; order Lepidoptera; family Crambidae; genus Scirpophaga; species Scirpophaga incertulas. The sequence goes on along the minus strand of CM071640.1, from coordinate 23,230,264 downwards.
TTTCAGCTCTTGTCTGTAGGCGGAAATGTGGTCATATTTACGAAGACAATATATAAATCTAATGCCATAATTCAAAAGCCGATCAAGTTTATTCAGCAAGTCTGAATTCAGATCAAAGTAACACACGTCACCATAGTCGATGATGGGAAGGATTAAGGTCTGCACAATCATTGACCTTGCAATACCCTTTTTCATTAGAGTATTTTTAATATGTGCTTTAAATTCATGAAACGGTAAAGCAGTAATATTTTCTGGAAGTGTGTTATAAAAAGTTACACATTTCCCTAAGAACGAACCTCTAGTTTTTTGAAGCCTGTATGTTGGAACGGAGTGAATGGATTTTAATGAAGCTTTACAATAATATAGCTTTGCAATAATATACATTGGAATAACACAAAGCCTACAATTTGCAACTATCACGAATTCTTGTGAATTGTTAAAAGGTTGCAAAGCACTGTATGCGTTGTCTATAGTGAAATATAATGTGGTTGGTTTCATAAGCTATATATATACGTTACACCTTGTATATTTTTGACAATTAACCCTTTTTCCAAGCATCATAGCTCTTATGACTAGTGCTCGGAATAGGTAGTTTAATTTTATATACTTGCAGAAAGAAAGTCAATGTAAGCGTTACATGAATAAACCTTAGAAACGTAGAAAACAAAAATAAAGAAATAACGAGTTGTATGTATTATTCTAAAAATAGTGAAAATACGGTTCCTATTTTTAGCGTTATTATGCGCTTTAACCCGGCGTGAATGAGGTGAGAAATTGTTACACCAGCTATGAGGTGGGTATGATATACCCGAAAATTTGATGTAAAATTGTTGATACTATGATTGTGTAATTAGCATTAATGCTTAAGATATATTAATAATAGTAACTATTCAACAAGATTAGTAAATAAATACGAACATTAAGTTAAGCAGCATTATTTTTTATTGAAATAACAAAATATCTAAATTATTTTCGAAAAATACAAATTTAGGCAATTAATTTCTTTTGCCATAAAAATCTAACAAAATTCCAACTTTGGTAAATCAATATAACAATAGTGTCTTCTAATTATTATAAATAAAAAAGGAACTGAAAGGTCTTGTGAGATCATGTAATAGAGCACCAAAATTACACCTACAAATCAACACAATTCCGTACCCCAGCCGCGGGTACGCATGTGTATTTGCCGTCGCCGTCGGTGCAACACTAAACTCGATACTGCACCTCACCCCTTGCATCTTTACCTCCAGCTACTGAAACAACAGGACTTGCATGGCAACAGTAACATTAAAATATCTGCGTTTAGAAACTTTTCGGGTATGACATACCCAACCTCACTCACGCCGGGTTAAGAAGGAACTTTTTCAACTTAAGTAAACAATAATCCTATTATTAATTAATGCTTTATAAATCTGTTTTAGTTACAATCGCACATAATCACCATGCTAACTTGATTACCCTGGTATTCAACAGGATTCTCAGTCGCCAATCAGTAAAAAAATCACCAGAGCAACAACACATAGATAGCGGTCTGCATACAGACAGACATCTGTAAATAACTTCCGAATCCAGTCGGCCACATACATATAAGATCTTGTTTACCCGCGCCCGCACCGAAGCACTTTCCAAGTTATTTTAAGTCAACTGACTTCTCTGTGCTTTGGAGGGAGCTTATACGAGTAATAGGGTGCTTTTTATATTATTTTATTTATTTAGGATAACCAACAAGACATACACTAAGACAATGTTAATGGACACTATAATACTTAAAACTATGCTAAGTACTATATTTATTAAAGGTTGCCACGGCGTGCATTAACTACGAACAAATGTAATCAATACATATTATAAAACAAAGTCGCTTTCGCTGTATGTCCGTATGTATGCTTAGATCTTTAAAACTACGCAACGGATTTTGACGCGGTTTTTTTTAATAGATAGAGTGATTCTTAAGGAAGGTTTGTATGTATAATAAATGCATAATATAGTAGAGAAACACTGATAAATTTAAAGGTTTCTAATGTGATGTCGTAAATAAGCACGTTGTTTTGCGCTTATATTGCAAACGCTGGCTGAACCCTACGAGATAGACCAAAATAATGTACTACAGTATTGTACAACTTACAAAAATCCACAAAAAAGTCCGCGATGGTATATGTCTATCTCTTAGGGATAACCCACCATAACCATTTTTTCACTGCACCCGTGCGAAGCCGGGGCGGGTCGCTAGTCTATACATATAATAAGACAGTAAAAATATTTTGTCTGTACATTTAGTATTTTTGACTGAAATGGATAGAGGGGCACTTAAATAGATTATTAGAAAGCAAAAAAAAATTTTTGGAATTTTTTGTCTGTCTGTCTGTCTGTCTGTCTGTCTGTCTGTATGTTTGTTCACGTTTATCTCCGAAAGTACTGAACCGATTTGCTTGAAACTTTCACTATTTGCTTTGTTTTAACTCAGAATAATATCTAAACTTTGTTTCATCAAAATCGGTTCATTAAAAAAAAAGTTATCGTCATTTTAATGAACTCAAGTATTATAAATCGGAAAGTGAGTTTGTTTGTTTGTTCCGCTTTCACGCCGTAACTACTGAACCGATTGCTTTGAAATTTTGCAGACGTAAAGATAAAAGTCCGTATTAAATAATAGGCTACTTTTTATCCCGGAAAAATCGACAGATCCCACTGGATGCGCAATAAAGGCTTCGCTCAAAAACTACTGCACAGATTTTCATGCGGTTTTCATCAATAGATAGAGTGATTCTTGAGCAAGGTATTGCAGTATTTTTTATCTCGGAAAAACGAATAGTCTCAAGAGAAGCGCGATAAAACCTTCGCTCCGTAAACCGACTTCCGCGCATATGTAACCGTGGGGAAAAGCTATGAACCTTAACCCTCTATAGACCCAATCACGAAATCCATGCGGGCGAAGCCGCGGGCAGAAAGCTAGTTAAAAATAAAAGAAAAATAAAACGGAACACAAAACAAGAAATCATATAGATTTATAGAAAACTACATGTACAAGATTCAACTATGTGTTTTTTGTAACTGTACAGACTGTTACAAAAGAAGTCAATGTCGATGTCGCTGCTCTGAAATAAGGTATTATACTGATATTGCAATCCATTTCTGGGTGAAAAATGCTAAGCGTTAGTCCTTTTTCATTTGGATATTTAATTGTTTTTTTAAATATATATATTAAAAGTATTTTAAGACTTTTCTCATCCTGGGCGTCCAATTCTAAAAAAAGTGGAGTGAAAAATACACCTAGAATTTTCGTACCAATTCTTCTCAACTTGACTCGCAATTCTGTAACTAAAGCTCCTTGTCTTTTTGAATTTACAAATGATTGTAAAATTTTAATTTTTTTTAAAATTATTTTTATGTAAGTCTAGTCTAGAATATATGGTTCGTGTGATATTCGCTGCATCACTACAACCCCATAAAAACACAAACCCATAAACCCATGAAAATACACTGATGTGGCAGATGTAAATAGAATAGAAGTAAACAAGCAGACGATACTGGTAGCTGGCGCTGTGCACTAAGTACCTTAGTAAGGCGGAAAAAGTGTTACGTGAAAACAAATGACGGTTTCAGAAACATACCCGTATCCAGAAGTTCTGAGGGTTGCGGTTAATCGTAGGGCGGGTGAGCGATCGCGCTGGGCGGAGGCGCGACCGTGCTGATAAGTTGACTTGTGTTTAACCATTCTGCCTTCGTTCATTCATTAACTTTTAATTGTTGCACAAAACATCTTGATAATACCTACCTAAAAACCTGTTCTTTAATCCGTTAATCTTATCTCTAATTTATTATGTCTATCTTTGCCTCTATCTTAATTTGTTTTTTAGTCCGCATCACCTCTGAGGTCCGATATTACATACATATATACACTCACGCCTCTTTCCCATGGGGGTAGGCAGAGATTACGTCTTTCCACTTGCTACGGTCTTTACATATCTCTTTCGCTTCATCTACTTTCATAACATTCGTCATACATGCTCGACGATTGCGGGTACTTCTGACCTGGCCTTTTTTGAGGACACTTTCGATTTGTTCGAAATATGTTCGCCTAGGTCTTCCTCGTCCCGTATCTCCACTCACTCCAGCTTCATAAATCATTTTGGTCAGTCTACTTTCATCCATCCGTTCCACATGCCCAAACCACCCAAGCATCCATTTCTCTATTCTTGTCACGATATCCTCTTTCAAACCACATTTCTTTCTAATCACTTCATTATACAATCTGTCACTCAGTTTTACTCCTGCCATACTCCGCAAAGCTCTCATTTCTACTGCATTTATTCTGCTTTCATGTCGCTTCTCCCATACCCAACTTTCACTTCCGTTCTTTAATGTTGGGACCAGCACGCCCTCATGCACTGCTAGTCGCGCCTTTTCTGATATTTTCTGACTACTCAGAAACGTATAATATTAATTGTGATAATAGTTGTTAATAATCATTGTTAATAGAAATGTATTTATATATGTATAATATATGTACGTCTATCCGTTACCCTAGATCCCATAACATTCCCTTGGCGTTGGCTCGACCAGACCTAGGTCAAGCCGGCCCCGGAGCACATGGCGATAGAATCGCATGGGCCTAGAGAACTCAGGGGGGTTTTAGTGAGTAGGCCGGTCTCGCTGACCGGAGAGTGTCACTGCGCGGTATCACGGTGCATTACGTGCATTTCCCTCTAAAAAAAAAAAAACAGATCCCATAACGCAAGCCTTACAGTTGGACTATGCTACGTAGATACGTAGCTCTGTATACGGGAGCTCTGTCTACAAGAGCAACTGTTTAACAACGCAGTTTAGCAGAACTAAGAAGTAGAAGTTTCTGTACAAATGAGTGAATAAAAAAAAATATTAAAAAAAACACCCTGCACACCAGAAAACAGGTATGCGGATACTATTTTCCGGTAAATATAGTACACGATCGAAGGACACCGGTTTAGCCCCCTCCAGTAACATTATATAAATCCTTACTAATCAATACATAGTATAAAACAAAGTCGCTTTCGCTGTATGTCCGTATGTATGCTTAGATCTTTAAAACTACGCAACGGATTTTGACGCAGTTTTTTTAATAGATAGAGTGATTCTTAAGGAAGGTTTGTATGTATAATAAATGCATATAATATAGTAGAAAACACTGATAAATTTAAAGTTTCTAATGTGATGTCGTAAATAAGCACGTTTTTTTGCGCTTATATTGCAAACGCTGGCTGAACCCTACGAGATAGACCAAAATAATGTACTACAGTATTGTTACAACTTACAAAAATCCACAAAAAAGTCCGCGATGGTATATGTCTATCTCTTAGGGATAACCCACCATAACCATTTTTTCACTGCACCCGTGCGAAGCCGGGGCGGGTCGCTAGTAATGTTATAAATCGGAAATTGAGTTTGTTTGTTCCGCTTTCACGGCGTAACTACTGAACCGATTGCTTTGAAATTAGACGTAAGGATAAAAGTCCGGATTAAATAATAGGGTGCTTTTTATCCCGGAAAAATCGACAGATCCAACGGGATGCGCAATAAAGGCTTCGCTGAAAAACTACTGCACAGTTTCATTGCGGTTTTCATCAATAGATAGATTGATTCATGGGCAAAGGTTTTGTGGTATTTTTTATCTCAGAAAAACGGGTAGTCCTACGGGAAGCGCGATAAAACCTTCGCGCCATAAACCGACTTCCGCGCATATGTAGCCGTGGACAAAAGCTATGACCCTTAACCTTCTATAGACCCAATCCCGAAATCCACGCGGGCGAAGCCGCGGGCACAAAGCTAGTAAATAAATAAATATTTCTTACACTTACTCCATTAGCCTAACCCAAAGTAAGCTCTGTAAGGCTTGTGTTATGGGATCTAGGGCAACGGATAGACAACTATGCAACTAAAGTACAAATTCTCGCATTCATCTTCCCCCTCATCATCTGCCCCCACCGGAACTCAAACCCGGGACCTCAAATATCAAATTACAAACTTGTATATATTATCTTTCTTTCTCCCATGAGTATATGCGAGAAAGTATGCTTCATATCTTGATACAACAACTCTCGTTTTTTAATAAGTTAATTAATCAAAATCAAAAAATCAAAATAATATTTATTCAACATAGACCTTTACAGGCACTTATTGACGTCAACAAACAAAACAAAAAAAGCTTAAAATAAAAAAAAAAAACAAAAACCTTGTCCGTACGTACGAATAAGGAAAAAAAAAGAAAAAATATATTGACTCGACACCTGTTCGGAAATTGGGAGAGCCTTCTCGAGAAGAACAGGCAAGAAACTCTGAAGGTCTATTTTTTATCTCCTCTTTTCAATGTTAATAATTATAATAATATAATATAAAAATACAATATAGTATAAGATACAAATACCTAATACGATTACAGTCGTATGTATGTTTACATACACATATAAAATAATACAATATTATAAATAATGTTGTTACCAAACATGGCTCTATGAATAGTGTCCCTATTCCCAATTACTGTGATCATTTAGATAGTCACTTACTTTATAATAACCTTTACTCATGAGTGTCTTTTTGATATGGATTTTAAATTTATATAAAGGCAAATCAATGACACCTTGCGGAAGTTTGTTAAACATAGATATACATTTCCCCAAGAACGAACAGCTAGTTTTATGGAGTCTGAACATTGGAACGGCAAGTATTTTTTATTTCTAGTATTCACATTATGTAGATCACTGTTTTTATTGAATTTAATATAGTTTCTATATACAAAAACTAAATTATCATATATATATTGACTAGCTAAAGTTAAAAAATATTAATTTCTTTGAACAATTCTTTTAGGGATTCTCTAGCCCGTAAACAGCCTAGTAATAAAAGCCTGCAGACATTTTAACCTTTCCTATTTATTGAAGATTATAAATTTGTGGGCGTATTTAAGGTAGCGGGTATTGAGGTCGCGGCACAGAATAAATAAGTGTCTAATATGTAGCCCTAAATCACGCCCCGCTGCGTCTCATATTGGCCCTACGCAACCGGCTAATATTGTCCTAAGAGGTAGGTAGACATATTAATAAATAATGTACAGGTTAGGCATATGTTTGATAACTGTAGCGGTATTGGTGCTGCATGTATGAGGGTGCCAGAGCTAGCAGAGTAGAGGGTAGTTTGCTAAGATAAGCCCACCGAGAGACACGAGCCTACACTAACTATGCCAAGGCAATTAGGCCTTAGTCAACCAGGGCTGCCTAGTAATAATAACAATATAAATTCTCACCATAATCAGTTAATTATTACAACATACAGTTAGACATATTACAGCTATCCACAACAACACTTGCACAATATTAACTTGTTCTAATGCTGCTGCAGAAAACCATGAAACATGTGTAAATCGATTACGGCGGATTGATACCCACACTAGGAGGAATCCTGTATCACGGGCGACCAACCCTCCTTTTATGGGACCAGTAAATGCATGGCCAGGTGAGAAGTAATTACATTAGACGTTTTTATTTATACAATACTAGCGACCCGCCCCGGCTTCGCACGGGTGCAGTGGAAAAAATGGTTATGGTGGGTTATCCCTAAGAGATAGACATATACCATCGCGGACTTTTTTGTGGATTTTTGTAAGTTGTACAATTACTGTAGTACATTATTTTGGTCTATCTCGTAGGGTTCAGCCAGCGTTTGCAATATAAGCGCAAAAAAAACGTGCTTATTTACGACATCACATTAGAAACCTTTAAATTTATCAGTGTTTCTCTACTATATATTATGCATTTATTATACATACAAACCTTCCTTGAGAATCACTCTATCTATTAAAAAATACCGCGTCAAAATCCGTTGCGTAGTTTTAAAGATCTAAGCATACATACAGCGAAAGCGACTTTGTTTTTTTTATACTATGTATTGATTGATAAACCCGAAGCCATCGCGCGCCGTCTCCGCTGCTTTAGCTTTCACACTTAAGACGATGAGTTTACTTATTTTCATAAAGATTCATAATATTTGGTAATATATGACTAATAAATATGAACCTAATGATATAAATTATTTTATTAATATTAAAAATTAAATTATCTGTACTAATATTTAAAAAAACTACTTTTTGTAAATTAAATATAAAAGTTAGGCATATGCTAGATATCTTTTTTAACATTTAAAATTTATACGTTTTTAATCATTCTAACAAAATCATTTTAACAAAAAAAAGGGAATGTTTTCTTTTTGAAAACCTTTCTGAAAACATGCTTGATCATCACTCTTTCTTTTGAGGTATCATTTACTCAGATATTTTAATAACTATTGAAATATGGACCGAAAAACCAATTATGATTAGCTTATGAGCGTGGTTTATATGTAACGTGTTTATACATATTATAGGTACACTACAAGTTGATCAATCTGGAATAGATCAGGGTGGTTCACTAACACCTTTAACATAGGGCTGTCATTCGGTAGGGATGTATGAGCTGTGGTGATGATTTTAGGCGAGCGAAAGGACATCGTGTTGGTATTGCTTTATGATCATCATCATCGTCAGGCTAATTCTAGCAGATGATAAATTGTATAATTGTGTCCTCTAGGTGTGAGCAGTTCACAAAGTCCCTTTCATTTTCTACACAAGTCGATATAAGTCTAAAACAATTGCTATCCATGTTATACAAAGCTAGTTGCTTCAAAAAGAATTTGCAATATAGAAACTTTTTCACAGAGGCTTCGTAACTTCGTAGCGGATAGTACCGACTCCAAATTAACTCTTGTGTCCTTCACGTGAAAGATTCTAATCGTCTGCATCAGCTCTCTAATTCCACATGCAAATTCACCACTTCATTTGCGTTCGTCCGTCCGCTCCTGTAAAATGCTTAGTGACTTTATTGCCTTTGATGGTGCTACTCACAAAACTGGCTTTTGTCCATAGTTTGTGTTACTATGGCGAAGGAAGTGTACGAGTATTATGTTTGTCGGTTATTACTTGCCTTGGTGAGGTCAATCCAATTTAGTGCACCTGTACAGTTGAGGCTTGTAAAGTCAAATCAGTGCACCGTTACTTTTATACCATTTAATGTAACTCTCGATATATCCTGAAGGAATTACAGGAATATATTATAACACAGTTGCTTCTATACACAATAAATAATTAACGAAGGCAGTGCGTAGGCAATTACAGACTGTGCGGGAACCGAATGCCTAGGTCCTCGTTGACGAGAGGACGATTATTTATTACGTAAACGACAACAAAAACGAGAAAGTATGTATGGGTGTGTGGTGTGTGTGTGTGTAAAAAAAAATATATCTTGGGAAATGTTTGGTTAATGCCCGCGCAATGTCGGGGCGGGCTGCTAGTGTATACAGGTGTATTTTTGAAACGGGGCAGTAAGGCAAGTACCTTAACCGTTGCAGTTACAGCAAAACGTTCTTAGAAGACCTTCCCTATCTTTTTTGACATTATTTGAACTGCTTTCACAGATTTTGTAAAAAACGATTTCTGTCTGACGACGATTTTTGGCGATTTCTGTATTTTCTAGTACTGAAAGCTAAAATGGTCCCATAGAGTTTTTTGATCCCCACATGAAATAGAATCGATTGGCATATAAAAAAAAATTTTGGGCTTTTTGCATTTTTTTGCCAACTGTAAGTTTTTTACAAAATCTGTGAAAGCAGTTCAAAATATGTCAAAAAGTAGGGAAGGTCTTCTAAGAACGTTTTGCTGTAACTGCAACGGTTGAGGTACTTGCACTTACTGCCCCGTTTCAAAAATACACCCTGTATATGTCACAGCCAAACTGGTTAAAATAGCCGTCCAATCAAACAGCTTGCCCTTTGACTGAACAACGCCATTCAACCATACTTCTAGCTTATTAATTGAATATTTGAGTCGCTCAAAACGTTCAACACTACAGCTGATTCAAAAACCGCCGTCTAATTTAATTATTTCAGCGCTCACCACCGCCAGCGCTAGGTGCGTTTTGTTTTCAATATGGCGTCAACTAGCCGTGGTTGTTCAAGATATTTTTCGGAATGAAACAGAAATTATGAAGTCACTAACGAGTGATACGAGTGAATCAAAATTTAAACAAATATTCGAGGAGAAATTACGGGATTATGAAATGATTCTTGCTTCGTACATTTTTGAGTTTGTAATTTTTGCTTGGTGCAATAAACAATATTATGATAAATATTTTTTTTTTTCATTTTTACTTATTTCATCAAACTTTTGGTCATCTCTTAAGCTTAATTCAAGAATAACCTCCAAAGAAATTACAAACAGTCTTCCTATTCTCTCAAATTAAGTACTAAGCTAATGGTCACCTTAGTTAATTTGCCATTTAACCAGTTGGCTAAGCGTCGTTTAGCTGTAATGTTGAACGTTGCAATCAATAAGTCGGTTAAACGACGTATAGCTGTTTGATTGTACAGGTATTTTAACCAGTTGACTGCGACATATACATAACTAGCTTGTGCCCGCGCTTCGCCCGCGTACTAATCGTATTTTCAACCGTCTACATAAAGGGGCTTCTCAGTGTGACCCGTATGTTGTACGTATGTAAGTATGTGTGTTTGTCCGCTATTATCTATATTATGTTATTTCACGTCCGCCACGTTGGATTTTAAAATCATTTTTGTTTTCGTAATCAGCGACCCGATAAACCATAGAAACAATACCCATTGTCGATTTCAGACTTTGACACCCCATATCCCCCTTTTAGGGGTTGAATTTTCAAAAATCCTGAAAGACGTGTTTACTCATTTATTGTTAGGAGTACTCCTGCGAAGTTTCGAATAAAATATTCAAACAAATCTTGTTTCTCCATACAAACTTTGGACCCCCATTTCACCCCCTTAAGGATGAATTTTGAAAAATCCTTCCTTAGTGCACCCCTACACCTTATAAGCAACCTACGTGCCAAATTTGTAATCTCTAGGACCAGCGGTTTGGGCTGTGCGTTGATATGTCAGTCAGTCAGTTTCTTCTTCTTTTATATATTTAGATATATTTATTATTATTGTAATAACTTGAAGCAAATTAATTCTCTTTGACATAACGAGACAGCGCTTGAAGCTTGCAAACAATCGCATAACGAATGTAACAGTAGCGCCGTAATGAGATAAAAAGATGAGGATACTTGTGTAAGGACAGGAGGACTATTTAACTCGCTAATAACAATTTCGTATTTTGTAAATTTGCTGTACAACGCTGCAACAGCGCGCACATTTTAGTGACACAAGTACAGGATGCAGAAATGGTAGAACGTAGTCCGTTTGCAATAAAGATCTAGGCTTTTAGAGTTGCGTCAAGTTCGCTCATTATGCTAATATGATGCGTTTTAATTCTTGCTCAAATTGGATGTTCATCTCAAATTCATTACGACAGCTCTCAAGTTGTCATTTCGTTTGAATGTCTGCGACTATCACTACTGTCCTTTTATAAACGGTCAACAATTTAGCTATAATTGTTTAGTCAATATCGGCAGAGGACACGCAGACAGCGACATTGTCCTTAGCGATCCCCCTAATCAATAGGGTATTACAGTCTAATTCAAAAAGTGTTTTAATTTAATCTGTTATTGATAAAATACCACAAAAAAATATAAATACATTTTTTTTATTCCAATTATTTCATAAAAACGTGTTTTAATTTTACAATTCAAATTTGGGCGCGAAAACGCCAATTCTCAGGCCGCCATGTCTGTGAAGTCACGGGCATTGTAAACATTACGCTTCGCTGAAAGAAATAAACATAATTTTCGAAATAAATAACGAAATATTCGAAATAAATATTTCGTATAATAACTGAGAAACTTCGTTAATCTAATAAATACACAGTAGACATGTACAACAAAAACCGAGGTTGTTTATTTACAAGTCCAGTGACGTCACAGCGAATGCAAACATGGCGTACAGCGTTTTTGACATTCGAAACACAGATAAAAAAAACTTGTATTTTCAAATTGAAAATTTAATTTATTTTGCAGTTTTATGAATAGAAATTAATATTTTTCGTTTGTTTTTTCATAAATGAACTATAAAACATAAATTTAGATTTTATTTTTCATAATGCGTTAATACCCTATTAACGCAGGACCTTCTAGACCTGGAAGCGGCGGCGTCTGAGCCGTCGCTGCCCTTGCCACCCCTTATTTGGCAGCCTTCTGCTTAGCCAAGTGTAGTTTCCTATCATATAGGCCGGAGCTACTTTGGTATACAGTGCCTCTTCTCATAGGGCAGCGCTAACCGTGCCTCTCCTGAGGTGCAGCTATCTCCAAGCCAGTAGGGTCACTAGGACCAAAGGCTCACGAAGCTTGGCTCTGCGGAGGGCGGAAGTCACCTACCGCTTGATCAGATACTCACCGGACATGGTTGTTTCGGTGAGTATCTGAGTCGAATAGGGAGGGAGGACACGACCACGATGCCACCATTGTGCATCCGACCTCGACTCGGCCCAGCACACGCTGGCGGAGTGCCCTGCTTGGGACTCCGAACGCCGAGTCTTGGTCGAAGAGATTGGGCAAGATCTGTCTCCGCCAGCGTTGATTGCGGCTATGCTGGCGGATGAGGGAGGTTGGAGGCTGTGGTCTCCTTCTGTGAAGCGGTGATGCTCCAGAAGGAGGCCGCCGAGCGGATCGGGAGATGGCCGATCCCGCTCGAAGAAGGCGGCCTCGGGCCAGATAGCCTGGCCTGAGGCGCCGCCACGGGTCGCTGGCGGGCGCGACGCAGTTCGTGCCCGTGGAGTCGACCCGGGAGGACCTCACCCCCGGATGGCCGGGGGTGACGTCGTAGGAGGTTGGAGGGAGGAGGCGCAAGATCACTCCTCCCCGAGAAGGGCTCCCCTTACGCACCCAAGGGTGCAAAGGCCGGGGTCCTCAGTTGCGACACTCGATCCTGAGGGCCCCCTACAACGCCAGAGGATGGCCATCCGCTGAGGTTTTTAGTGGGTAGGCCTCCCATTTCTGGGAGGAGAGCCCCACATAACCACCGGCTCTCCGCAGCCGGGGTATGCAATTCAATGCATTTTCCTCAGCGGAACAAAAAAAAAAAAAAAAAAGGACCAAAGGCTCAGGTTGAGTTTAGTCGGCAGATCTGTCGGGTCGAGCCGCCTCGATTCGCCAGGAGTCCGACTTAATCACCATAGCACTTGCCGTTGCGGTGGTATCCAATTTCTATTCAGCAATTACTATAATAAATTAAACAAGGGGTAAACTATAGTTTATTTGTGTTTTATTTTCTTTTTACTATGATGATAGTTATGTTATATTAATAATGATGCTATTATGATTAGCATTAAGTAAAATATAAAAACTGCTTGAATGCTGGATGCTTCATTTTTTAATTTTAGACATCTTGAAAGTTATATTATATACTTATATTTTTATAACGGCTTCCGTCGTTTTACTGAAATAATAACAAATAAAATGAAGGACCAAAGAAAACAAATTCTAATAATAATGATAGTATGATTACAACAAAAAGTTTTTGTGTAAAAATCTTAATGCGTCTCACAAAACTTAGATCTCAATAGTTTCAGAAAAAAGTGGCTGTGACATGCGAACGGACAGACAGACAGACCTGACGAAAAATGCCACGAAACCGTGAAAAGATAACGCCATTTTTACAGTCACGATATCCCCTTTTCACGATATGCAGTGATAGTTAACATCTGGATGATTAACTGCGACGCAGTGCGGCCCGAGTCAAATTGAAACCAGTGGACACCGCGAGCCTTTGTTTCAAGCTATTATACGCCCAATTTAATGCTATCATAAGTGCAATGACATATTTCCGGTGGAATTGCATTACGAACGCGCGGTATTATACTCTGAAGTTATAGCGCTGACGTCAATGTATGCAACGTATCTGACGTTACCCACTCCAGTAGTGACCGGCGTTGTTTAATTATAAATATAATTGGCTCTTTTGAAATCCTGTTTGTTTTGTCCGTAACAACTCATTTTAGCAATTAGGCGATCGCATTCCATTGTGCATTAACTCAATTTGCAGATTCAATGAGCTGAAATGCGTAATTGCGTTTAAATGTTTGATCGCGGTTGAAGAAATATATTAAATTTCATTATTAAACTAGCTGTACCCACGACTTCATCCGCTTGGAATTGTAATTTTAAGTAACATTCTTAATGACTGACAGTGTTATAAACGTAAAAATAGGCGAATAGGCGAAAGCTTCGAACTGCTAGGCTATCGGGAGTTACACATGATATTGTGAGTCAATCATAAAAGATAAACATATGCTGTCCGTATTTTCGTCATACATTATTTCTATGTAGCTTTAATCATTAAGGTTGCACACGCTACGGAAGCTTCAAAAATGGAGTAACTTCTCTTTCCAACATTTCCCTTCACTGCTCTGCTCCTGTTGATTGTAGTGTGATGAAAAGATATACTCGTACCAGCTAAGGAGTATGAAAAATATTTGTAGCAAGTTTCGTTAAAATCCGGCGAGTAGTTTTTGTTTCTATAACGATTGTAGACAGACAGACAGACATCAGTTTCGATCCCTAATCATCCCCTGATAGTTATTTTGGAAACATATTTCATATACAGAATTGACCTCTCTACAGATTGATTATAACTATAGATAATTGCACGATACAAGCTAGATTAACAGCTAGCATAAACCAAAAACCAAACTTAACGAACCGTAGCCTGTTGCCGTGAAAACCTTGGGCCATTGGGAAGCAGCGAGACGACAAATATTTGAAAGGAAAGAGAATTGAATTAAAAATATCGCGATATTACTGCGTATCTTACCTTCTGACTCTAGTGATATGGGGTGTATTTTCTATTTCATCATCACCATTTATATGTCGTTATAAATTCACATAGGCCTCCCCCAATCAGGAGGGTTTTGGGTCGTCTCACGTTGCGTCATCGGGTCGGTGCGTCACTAGGGGTTGGCATAGTAGCCCGCGACTTGGTAAGCTCACGCTGGAGTTGCATTTCGAAACGCCATACCAACTTATTTCATAATTAAATTAGTGTTTACGCAACATATGGTGTAATTAATAATAACATATTATAAAAAATATTATAATATATTTATTGTGGAGCTAATATTAGACACTCCTTGAAAGTGATTAGTGATAGAATGAATATAAATCATAGACTACAACCTATTGCAATGACATTGGTTTCTGCAGCTGAGCCATGTTGCTATCAAATTTCTTATAGGCGTTAGCCGCAACACTTAGGTTTATATAATTATAATAAATTGTTAATTTAAATGAAATTATTTAATTAGGCCTTAGTAATCTTCTTTGAGTTGCCGCGCATCGTCAGGATGAGAGCCATAAATTCAGGGCGACATCCCTAAGCAGTCCCCGATGGACGCCGGCATTCTTTAGAGCTTTTGATACGACCCTCTGAGGTGGGAGAACTTCCTCGCCCAGTCGAAGATGACTTTACAGTCCGTCCTCGCCACCTCTTCTATGTCAATTCCTTGCGGACTAAGATTTAGATTTTTTTTATAAGTATATCTGATATATTGACAATCAGGCAGACTTTCCATCTGATGATAGAAGATGGATGGTTACAGTCCTGTGAGATTCATAAACCCATACATTTTCAACATATGACATAACATGTCAAGTTACAGTCTGTGCATAGCTGAACACAGCAATGTAAACACTGCTATTTTGCGGTAGAAATAGGTAAGACGAAGGTCCCTTGGCAGACGACCCCGGAATAGAATCTTCTTCGGTAATACTGATACTGATAATCAGAGGTCGGAATTAGGTCGAGCCCCGAGAAGGGCTCCCCTAACGCACCCAGGGGTGCAAAGGCCAGGGGTCCTCAGATGCGACACTCGATCCTGAGGGCCCCCTACAACGCCAGAGGATGGCCATCGCTGAGGTTTTTAGTGGGTAGCCTCCCCCTTCTGGGGAGGAGAGCCCCACATAACCACTGGCTCGCCACAGCCGGGGTATGCAATTCAATGCATTTTCCTCAGCGGAACAAAAAAAAAAAAAAAAGGTCGAGTTATTCATGTACTTACACTGATCTAATACAGCGAATGAATAAATAAAATATGCCTCAAATCCTGAGATTCATTTTAAAGAGCAGGAAACAATCCCGTCATTTTTTAAATAAAAAGGAATTTTGGTCGTTCAGAGAAATTCATTGAAGCCAAAATATTGAAAAGCTAATAGTTATAAATTTTAATTCTCACAAAAGTTATACAGTAATGTCGGAAGCGAACACTTCAAATCTTACTGCTAATGAAACGCACAAGGAAAATGATTCTGATGGGCCGTTTGAATAACTTCACGAGTCTAGGCTAGCAGCAAAAGTATTCGCTCGTATTTAAGACTATCAATAATTTGTATTGTGAACTAGCGGACCCGACAGACTTCTTCCTGTCAAAAAGATCTGTAGCAGTTTTTTGTTCCTACTTATTTTATAGATAATGTCGCATAGCCAACCAAATTGCAGAAAGGTCCAAATGAACTATTACATTTTGTGACTATTCAACTTTGGAACGTGGCATTAAATCCTCCGACGATTGTATTTCTGTGCTCCAACGCACACACGCGCACTGTTTCGATAGATATGATTGAATTTCAACTTTATACAGCGTTAATACAGCGTAAATTGACTTTTTGATGTTAGGAACAAACCTTCATTGCTTAGACATAAGTGAATGCTTGCAATATGAACTTTATTCAATAACAACAAAGCTCAAATTGACTGTACGTTTTAGTTAGAAGACGTTGTATGAAAAAAAGGGTTGTTTTTGAGGTTATTCCGATAATTATTCGAATTTTTCTCGCCGTAAAAATCTTCTTGAACTTCGACAAACATTTTGAAAAAGAATTGGCCAAATTGGTCCAGGCGTTGTCGAGTTATGCGCTTACCAACATATTTTGCGATTCATTTTTATATATTAGATTAATGTAAACAATAAAAAAATGTCAATTGTCATTGTTTTATTTGTCTATCTTTGAGGTTTTTATTTATTTGTTATATTGCTGGCCACACGGGATTGTCCATTATAAATCCGCGGAAGGTCCACTTTATTATCAACATTTCGCTGCAATTACATAAATAACTCCACCTAATACCGACCTCTGATAAAAACAATGATAATGTAAATTGTCAATACTAATAAAACGTTTATATCAATTAAAATCTATAAGAACGACGGAATTCTTATTAAACTTTTTACCGTGGGAGAGCCATGCTTCGGCACGAATTGGGCCGGCTCGATCGGAGAGATACCACGACCTCACAGAAAACCGGCGTGAAATAGCGCTGCGCTGTGTTTCGCCGAGTGAATGAGGTTACCGGAGGCCCAACCCCCCCTTATTCCCCTTTATTCCCTCTATTCCCCTTATTCCCCCTATTCCTTTTAAAAGGCCGGCAACGCATCTGTGACTCCTCTGGCGTTGCGGGTGTCCATGGGCAACGGTTATCGCTTACCATCAGGTGATCCGTTTGCTCGTTTGCTGCCCTATCCTACAAAAAAAAAAAAAACTAATATCTCAAACGCTCACTTCAATATAACTTTCCGCTAAAATAGTCAAATCCTATTAGTACAAGTACTCTATCAGATTTTTACGAGTTTGATAAAACGCGTTGACATATTGTAATCGCTCCGACCGAACAAGACCACGTCGCTGCTTATTCTTGTTTAAAGAAAATTCACGACAATGCCGGAGGCCGCGGGCGGCGCAATTCTCGAGAGGCGATTAAAACTTCGCCAAATATACTTTGGCGGTCCCGCGCACAAATTGAAAAGAATAAAAGTTTTCCCCCGCGAATTAGTTCCACTTGAACCGGTAAAGGAACTCTCGTAATAAGTTTCAACTCTTTCGCTTTTAAGTATTTCCCTCGCCTTTAATTGATCGGTGTGAATGTAGCAAATGAAGCTGAGAATATTGGAACTTCATTAAGTGAAATACTTGAACCCTTCTTGGTGGTAAATGAGTTGAATATCAGATTTTTAATAGCGTCGAAACGTTATTGCCCGTTAATTTCGAGCAAAAATAATATTGTTACCAGCTGTGGTTCTTCTTAGTAAATAAAACGCGGTTTTCTACCAAAAATATACTTTAATTTACATCATTATCAAATAACTAAAACTAATTAACATTTACTAATCAATTCGTAGTTCGCTCTTGCGGCTTCGATGTTTATTCGCCGTAACGTAATCGAACACTGTCCCTGTCGATTGGAGAATCCTCATCCTCATGCACCGCAACAGAGTGCCAAAGTGATTATGTCGGACTCATCACGAATCGAGACGGCTCGATCCAAAAGACCTACCGACTAAACTCAGCCTGAGCCGTTGATCCTAATGACCCTTTATATTGACGTGACAAGCAAGACCGCACCTCAGGAGAAGCGCAGTTAGCGCGGCCCTATAAAAGAGAGCATATGCGCTAGAGGCATGGTACACCCAAATGGCTCCAGCCTTATGTTGATAGGAACCCCCTGTCGGGCGAGACGTTCCGCTTATATAGTCACATGGAGAAGTCTAAATTATAGCCCAATTAATATATAATAGTACTAGCTTTCCGCCCGCGGCTTCGCCCGCGTTATATTCGAATTTCCCACAGGAAGGATATGTCTTATGTCCTTTCTCAGGCTTTAGACTATCTGTGTACCAAATTTCATTTAAATCGGTTCAGTAGTTTTAACAATATTTCCATACAACCTATTATCCCTCCTTTCAACCTTTTACAGCCCCTTACAACCTTTTTGCATGAAAAAGTAGCCTATGTCCTTTCTCAGGCTCTAGACTATCTGTTTACCAAATTTCATTTAAATCGGTTCAGTAGTTTTGGCGTGAAAGCGGAACAGACAGACAGACAGAGTTACTTTCGCATTTATAATATTAGTATGGATATAAATTTAATTTTATATTGCCATCTGTAACTTGTTATCTTGATTGGAAATATGTGTACTGCTCTATGCTATTACGTAATCTGGTCCGCTGTACTGTATGACAAAATAGCTGATGCATGCGCCTTCGTCTGCATAGAATTACTAGTAGCTTATATTGATGTGGCGTATATCTTTGTAAATGTAGCCTGTGTGTTATTCTGATATATAAGCTGTATGATGGCAAAGTTTTATTAAATCTATTCAGTAGCTTTTAAGTGAAACAGTAACAACCATCCATCAAAGGCGAAAGTTAATAATACTATTAGGATTCGAACTAGAGAACAACTGGTGGCCAAACACAAAAGACCTGAGTGAAATAGATGCAAACATTCAAGATAACAAGAAAGTTCCCGACAAGACAGTATTTGGCGTCAAACAATCCTGGGAGCACACCGCACGGATTGTGGCGTCTCCAGCCAATTTGTCGACGAAGCTTCCTTTGTCGACAAACGGCGTCGGCAAACAGGCTTGGTGACGTCACGTAATCATAGTGGAATCGTAGCCGTCCTTCCTTTGTTGCGGCGAGCACCGGAGCCGCATCAGTCTTAAAGTCATTACAACACAATCCTTTTGAATTTCAACTTATTAATATTGTCTTGTCAAATAAATGCTCATCTGCTATGAACAAAGTATCCTAGTGAATTAAGCTGTTGTAATTACGCAAAAAAAAATTGGTTGTCTGTAGAACTCCGTCTACTGCCGATATTTGAACGTGACAACGTCTATTACATGGTATTTTTTTCTGGGTGCAATGAAATTATTTAAAATAAAGTAATGTATAACATTTATATTTTTATTTAATAGTTTGTTTAAATTTTCTGCTTCTGAAGTTATACATAAATTAATTATTATGAGTAATGTGCACTTGCACACTAAATACAATAAGCATATGATTGCACATACATATGAACATACATTCATTCATCTTCATACAGAAGTTTATAGTTACAATAAAATTAATATTCCGTGTGGCGTCAGATTCGGCCGTTACGGTGTTTTCGAGAATGACTCCACGCCGTACCAATTTAATAGACGTTGTCACGTCAATAAAGTAATGTATAACATTTATATTTTTATTACGTTGCCATATGGCGTCAGATCGGCCGTTACGCCGTTTCCGAGTATGCCTTCGGGCGCTCTAGGGGTGGGGGTAAAGTAGGCGTGGACTCCGTGTGGCGTCAGATTTGGCCGTTACGGTGTTTTCGAGAATGACTCCACGCCGTACTAATTTAATAGACGTTGTCACGTCAATAAACGCAAAAGTTTGCGATTTTTTCTATCAGGAAGTAAATCTAAGATTGATCAGGATTGGTATTAATTTTGGATTGAAGATTCTCTCTCATTAATTTCGGTCGTAAAGCAACTGTTAGCAGACCTTATCTATAGTTATAATAAATCTGTAGAGCGGTCAATTCTGTACATGAAATATATTTCTAAAAACAACTATCAGGGGGTGATTAGGGATCGCTATAGATGGCAAAAATGCAATCAGTAAAATTTTTGTCTGTCTTTCTGTCTATAACCGTTATAGAAACAAAAACTATTCAACGGATTTTAACGAACTTGTACAGTTATTTTTGTTACTCCTGAGCTGGTTATAGTATAATTTTCATCACGCTACAATCAATAGGAGCAGAGCAGTGAAGGTAAATGTTGGGAAAACGGGAAAAGTTACACCATTTTTAAAGCTTCCGTCGCGTGTGCAACCTTAATGGTTAAAGCTTACACAGAAATCATGTATGACGGAAATGTTCTTCTTAAAATTGTATAAAAAATATCCCACGACATCATATATCTATCTTTTATGGTTGACTCACAATAACACGTGTAACTCTCGATAGCTTAGCAGTTCGAAGCTTTCTGATTATATTTGTCTACTCTTGCGTTTATAATACTCGCAGTCATTAAAAATACTACCTAAAATTACGATTTCGGGTCGTGGCACAGCTAGTAAATAATAAATAAGTAGTTCTTACATTATATAATAATTAGGCTTGTGTTATGGGATATCGAGTAACGGATAGACATACATACATTATATATATATATATATATCAAAATCAAAAATCAAAATAATATTTATTCAACATAGACCTTTACAGGCACTTATTGACGTCAACAAACAAAACAAAAAAAAAAAAGCTTAAATAATAAAAAAAAAAAAACAAAACCCTTGTCCGTACGTACGAATAAGGAAAAAAAAGAAAAAATATATTGACTCGACACCTGTTCGGAAATTGGAGAGCCTTCTCGAGAAGAACAGGCAAGAAACTCTGAAGGTCTATTTTTATCTCCTCTTTTCAATGTTAATAATTATAATAATATAATATAAAAATACAATATAGTATAAGATACAATCATACCTAATACGATTACAGTCGTATGTATGTTTACATACACATATAAAATAATACAATATTATAAATAATGTTGTTACCAAACATGGCTCTATGAATAGTGTCCCTATTCCCAAATACTGTGATCATTTAGATAGTCACTTACTTTATAATAACCTTTACTCATGAGTGTATTTTTGATATGGATTTTAAATTTATATAAGGTAAATCAATGACACTTTGCGGAAGCTTGTTAAACATAGATATACATTTCCCCAGAACGAACAGCTAGTTTTTATGGAGTCTGAATATAGGAACGGCAAGTTTATTTTTGTTTCTAGTATTCACATTATGTAGATCACTGTTTTTATTGAATTTATTATAGTTTCTATATACAAAAACTAAATTATCATATATATATTGACTAGCTAAAGTTAAAATATTAATTTCTTTGAACAATTCTTTTAGGGATTCTCTAGCCCGTAAACAGTAAATAGCACTTATAGTAGCACTTATAGTAAACAGCAAATATATATAGTTATGATAGAAATATATAATTTTTCTAACCATCACTAAGGTACAAATGCTCGCACCGGTGCAATACCCACTCGCCTATGGAGGTCGTAAGCCTTACGAACAAAATGTAACTGTAGCATAAACCTTGCACGGGGGCGAAATAATCGGTAGGCGCCTCCTCGGCAGCTTCAGAACAAGCGCCATAATCTCTTGAGTAAATCATGTTTCTTTAGCTTCGACGTTCGCGACGTATTACGAATCAGGTCACATCCCGGCGCGTCAGGGCTCGGCACAATGGCGGGGAATACCAATCGCGCACCTCTGCGAACCTCCGCGAACATTGATTCGATTACGAGCGACCTGACGTTTTCACATTACACGATAACGATATCGCCGGTTCAGCGGTAACTTTGGGGTTCGAATATGTTATCATCGTCACTTCTTTCATCATCGTCATCTATCGCAAAAACGTTAACACCTATCGATCTCAAGCTACTAGCATCCAATCCGTCTACCCTCCAGCATTGCACCCTAACAGCCTGCCATTATGCGAATAATGCGCCCTGTTTAGTACCACATAAGGTTCGAATTCGACCTCAACCAACATCATCATGCCGGTTATCCTGACTCTTACAGATTTCGTTAGCCTTTACCACTACTCGTTAAATAACTTTGAATCTTAAAAGCTCCATTGTAAGTAGTAATGTGCCGGATATCCTCCGTATCCGTATCGCGGATATCCGAGGCAAAAGAAAGATTCCTATCCGTGTCCGTACCCGTTACTTTTTTGGCGGATCTTTCACGGATCTATTTAGCAGAGTATTCTTAAAGAATAATTTCTTGAGGATGTTTTCTTTGTAAATGATTTTTTAAGTTAGTTGAGCCTTTACCCTCACGATAATACTTTCCATCACAAGTTTTACACTTTGCAGATTCATCATTTATTATCACAAAATAATTTCATTTTACACTAGTATTTTTTTTTAATAGGCTTGTTGCCTAAATTTCAGTAGTTAGATACTGATATACCTTGATGCCTATTCTATACAAAATAATTATTATTTTTGAAAAAAAAATGCTTATTTATAAGAATAATTTTGCATTTAATTAAATATTTGACATTAGTTATCAAAAACGCTCATGACTGTCATGGCGTCATGAATGACGTCACGCCGTGCAAAACACAGCTGTTTTAGTATCGGAATATTCGGTATTGTGAAGTTATTTTAATAAAAATGGATTCATCGTATTACAAGTACTGCGTAGTGCCCCAGTGTACAACCACAAGTATAAAAACACCAAAAAATATATTTATATACGTGCCAAACAATCAGCAGATACGTAAAAAGTGGCTGACACTCGCGAGAAGGAATGATGCCAAAGAGTAATATAATTAATAATGATGCCCATTCTTTTTCGCACTTCCACAAGACACTTGGGAATGACATTTTGACTTTGACGTTTCGCACGGCGTGACGTAACACTTTTTAATTGGTGTTTGCTGTCACGTGACTTATGGCTTATTTTGTGCAATTTTATTTTATAAAAATATAAATAATCAAAAGTTATTATTTTATAAAACTTTGTTTTTTCATAATCAAATGATCATCTTAATAGTTATGCAACCTAATGCATCAGATTTGTTCATAGTGGATACAAGCCTATTATATACCAATTCAAATTCAAATTCAAAATCATTTATTCAGTCTGGGCTGTTACAAGCACTTGTGAATGTCGAAAAGCTACGCCATCGGTTCGCAAATCTACGGCGGGAGACCTTGTACTGAGAAGAACCGGCAAGAAACTCAGCAAGGGCTGTTTTTTTTCCCTGTATTAAATAGATACAGAGTCGTCAATTTGGAAAATGACTTCAATATTGATAATTCATGAAGTCACTTTCCATTACATAGTATAATTAATAAAAAAATATTTAGAAAACATGCCTATATTAGGAATGCCGTGTCATACAGTTTTAAAAGAATATATTAAAGTTAAATTAAAATTATAATACCAAACACAAGCATTATTTTTGCTGCCCAGTGTCACATTAAAGTAAAACAAAACAAAAAAAGACCTATTTCATCTCAAGATCGCGCGCACCGACACCGATCCGTATCTGCGGATCTTGACACCAAATATCCGTATTCAGATCTGTATCCGCGGATCTAGATTTTTGACGATCTGGCACATCACTAATTGTAAGTCATCTTTTTGGTGCTATATCATTCGTGGCAATATACACGAATGATAGATTCTAGACAATGAGCATGTATCCATTTATTTGAATGTACAATTTGATTCGATGAAGGAGACCGGGACCCTGTCATAACGCCGGAGATTGGCTTTTAGTAACAAGCACCATTTTCTTACTAAAAGCCAATCTCCGGCTCTCCACAAGCTCAAATCCGATCAAAGTTTAAGTATAACTCATGTACATGAATTCGACCAAGCCCTACTAAGCTGTATGTATCAAAATTCAATGATGCAAATGCAGCTAATGATGAGAACAATTGTGTTAAATTTTGATCAGCAAAAACAATAGCTTCGGACTAATTCTTGTCAACAATCTCATTTTCAGTTGTTAGTATAACCTTCATACTACTCTAACACTAATAAATCATCATGATATTGCTAGAGTCCAAGCAGATTAATACTATATGCTGCCATGATGGCATGTGGGGTTTTTATGGCTATATAATAACCAGAAACCAGAATTAGGTTGAGTTATTTATGTACTTACATCGTATTGTTTATATTAATGTGGACCTTCCCGGGATTTCTAATGGACAATCCCGTGCGGCCAACAATATTACAAATAAATAATAATAAAATCCTCAGAGATAGATAAATAAAACAAAGATAATGAACATACAATTTTTATTAGTTTACATTAAGCAACTCTGCCTGCTTTATAAAACTCAGGTCAGGTCCTGTGTGGAATATTGCTCGCACCTATGGGACGGCTCCGCTCAATACCTTCTTGAAGCTCTGGACAGATTGCAGCGGCGCGCAAACCGCATAATCGCATAAAAAAAACCGATGTAGAGGCAACCAACACCCTCGAGCCTCTACAACTTCGTCGTGATATCGCCTCTCTTAGCGCCTTCTATCGGATGTTTCATGGGGAATGCTCTGAAGAACTCTTTAGCCTTATCCCTCCCTCTCCTTTCCTTTATAGAAACACACGTAAGGGCTTCGGAGCCATCCGTACACTACGTCCCCCATTCCACACCGCACTAAGAAATTCCAAGATTCCTTCTTCTGCCGTACTTCCCGCACTTGGAATTCTCTGCCTGCGTATGTGTTTCCTACATCCTACAACATGGGTTCCTTCAAAAGAGGCGTGAAAAGGCATCTTTTGGCCCGGCAGGATAGGGCAGGTAGGAGAGTGGAGTAAAGTCACTATCCTATCTGTCATCTCATTTGGGCCTCTTTCACCGCTTAACATCAGGCGGGAGGAGGTCATCTGCCGCGCCAAGAATATATAAAAAAAAAAGCAAATTCTCATACGCATATTTTTTTTTCCTCAGGAGAGGAGGCTGAGAATCCTCATGGATACCAACGCAACAGGCAAGCAGGGATGCGTTGATTATGTCGGACTCCTGGATGCTGTCGAGGCGGCTCGACCACACAGACCGACTAAACTCAGCCTAGCCTTGGCCCGAATGGCCCTATGACTTGAATGGAATGGTTGGCGCACCCTCAAGGCACGTCAGCGCTGCCCTTCGAAGAGGACATATGCGCGAATGAAGGCTCGGTACGCCAAAGTGGGTCCGGCCTTGAAATGATAGGCCTACTCGTACATGTGCAGCAAGCTGCGAAGTATGGACTAACTAAGGGATGGCGGCGCAGATGCCGCCTCTCGCAAGGCTTGAAGAGCGTCAATGAGTCGGGAGGGTCAGAAAGGACGTGTCTGGGTCGACGATATTCTGTATTACGCGGATTGACTGGGTCATACGCATATTTTGCCTTTTTAATAAATACAAAATCCAGTCCATTCAGTTAAGCGGGGAGTGCTCCTCATTTCCGCTATTGTATTCTTTTGTTCTCACAAGCTATATTGTGCGAACTGCTAGCTGCTATTTTTGATGACAGGTTGCGTTTTGAAAAGCATCTCATTGAACTGGTTCGGAACTGCTTCTATCGTCTAAAGATTCTCTATAAGATCCGCAATCTCTTAAGTGAAGAAGTCAGGTTAAAAGTAGTTGAATCACTAGTCTTATCTAAGTTGAATTATGGTGACTTAGTATATGGGCCGAGATTATTGTCAAAATATGCTCGTATCTTGCAACGGGTACAAAATGCTTGCTATCGTTTCTGTTATAATACACCATTTCGGTCTCATATATCACCATATCTTAATGACTCAGGTATATTAAACTTAAACTCACGGAGACTGGTACATATGGGATGCTTGGTTCATGATATTTTAATGAACCAACAACCCGAATATTTGTATGCTAAACTCAGCCTACCTGCAAAATATGGGTATTCGAGAAGACCAACTAGATTTCTACTGTCATATCAGCAGCATAAGACTGCGGCGTTTAGGGGAAGTTTTCGCTATCAGGCAACCAAATGTTGGAACAACATCCCACCTCCCATACGGCAACTGAAGTGTAAATCTACGTTTAAAAAAAAAATTAAAAAAACATGTTTTACAAAAACAAAGAACTGGTTTGCCTGATAGATATGCTGACTCTCCATTTGTATGCTGATGGCTAATTGGGAAATATGTATCTGTATGTGTATATATATGTATATGTATGTATGTATGTGTGTATATGTATGTATGTGTGTATATATATATATTAATATTATCTGTCTACATTCACGTATTGCGCTTTATTTATTAATGTAA